>WYDI02013085.1:0-50671 GCA_009867235.2 Psittacus erithacus | reverse complement strand
TGTCTTTTCTAAAGAGCCTGTAACCTTCCATTCCAACACTCCAGTCATAGGAGCCATCCCACCATGTTTCTGTGATAACAGTAATAGAAAATAACCAAAGAAAGGAGGTACTTCTAAACTTGTTCACTGGTCAGTAAAACGTGGCTATATAATTAGGTAAGTGTATCATTTTGAAAATGTAGTATATTACACTTAGAGATACTTGATAGGCCTACTATCTGGGTTATGGGTTCCATCATGTAGTTAGTTAATACCTTTATCCTGGGGATATTGAGTGGCTGTGCTGACAGAGTAGGTGTAGGGCCTATGTATTTCAAAGAAAACAAAACCTTTTCCTTCTTTGGATTTGCATTGAATATTTTAAAGTGATGCAAATACAAAATATCAGATGTTCTGATTCATAGGTCTCCTTCTCCCACATACTGTAGTCAAGGGAATAATCAAACAGAGAAATTAACTAAACTCTATCAGTCTTTGGTGATTCTTTTTATTATCATAGAAGGCTGGATTTTGTGCCTGAAAAGGTAAATTATAATAATGGTTTAGGAATGCAGAAGTAATACATAAGACAAATCATTATGCTGCCTTCTGCATCTTCATTATTTTTGAGTGTCAAATTCAGCCTTGTGTCAGTGGACAAGATTTCCCTGACATTGTACACCAATACTAGGGTTGAATTTATCCTGTTGCATTGCTCAGGCAGAATAGATATAAATCTTTTCTTTTTGGTCAGTGAGAGAACATGGCACTTTTTCTGAAAGTACAGAGAAAAGCAGCAGGCTTTCTGGTCAGTCAGAATCATTCTTCCAAGGACTCAGAAACCCTGGCTTGTATCCAGATCAGGATTTATTAACAAGGCTTCAACATCCCAGAAGGTAGATGGTTTTAAGGAAATACGTGCAGTATGGGACTCTTCATCACAGACTGTAGTGAGAGGACAAGGGGTAATGGGTTCAAACTTAAACAGGGGAAGTTCAGGTTAGATGTAAGGAAATTCTTTCCTGTAAGGGTGGTGAGGCACTGGCACAGGCTGTCCAAAGAAGCAGTAAATGCTCTATCCCCGGCAGTGTTGAAGACCAGGTTGGACAGAGCCTTGAGTGACATGGCAGGGGGGTGGACCTAGATGATCTTAAGTCCTTTCCAACCCTATAACCATTCTATGATTCTACTATGGTTCATCCAAACTACGTCTATGATTCATCCAAAGTAAAGTAAGTTACTATCATTAACTGTAAAAATGTTACCTAAAAAGGTAATTCTGAACATTAAAATATTTCTTAAACAAAGATGACAATATAATCATGCATAATGTGATGATATAAAGTGGTAGATATAAAATTAGCATATACCTTTGATAGCAGAGGAACATGATACAGATGCAAAAAAAAAAATAATTATTTTAGATATTTTTAAGGCAAATGTCTTTCAAGAATACAGTTCTTCACTTACTGCATTATTGCACCCTTACTTGGTGGTGGTTTATTCGACTTCTTGAGAAAAAAGAACTGTACTGAAATAACCCAAAATATGGAAGTATGGCCTGAAAAATACTGCTCTTGACAGGAAGCACTACCATACTGTCTTAAATTTCAGTGACTTTTATGGAGCACAACGGAGATTTAGGTGGCTCTTGTAGTCATCAAACACTCCCATAAATTATTAATTCTGACAACATCCTATAATTATATAAACGGTTTAGGAATCCTAATAGAGGACTTATCTTGCATAGATGTATTTATAGATAGCAGGGTATGGACATAGGTACGTGGTTTGGGGAAAGGGATTACTTTAACTTTCTCATGGTCTGTCAGAGCAAGATAGCTTGGAACTAGCACTGGAGTTCTTCTGGAGTCCAGTTCTTCTGGTGAGCAGCTAACACCTCCTAAAGCTTTATGCTATATGACTTCTGAATCTAACCCCTAACAAAATGCATAGCAAAAGTATATAAGAAAAAAAGGCAGCACCACTGACACTAGAATTTTAGACAGTTTAGTAAGGTTATAAAAATTATAAAAATTTTAGAAATCAGATTAATGGAATGGGATGTGGAATGGATGCTGGGAGCAGAGCCCAAACCCTCATTCTACCAAAGAGGAAACTTGCAGGTCTTCTTGGACAAGAATGGAAAACACAGAATCTTCTGAAAAAGACATGAGTTTCTCCCATTAAAAAAAAAAATAGTAAAAGTTTTAGAGGCAAAAACAAAAATAAGACACTCCTGTGACATGTCAAGAGACAGGCAATATTTATCTAATGAAATAATCAATGAGTGTAGGAGTCAAACTGCTGCAGTCACAAGCAGAACATGAATTCAGAAAGATTTACAGGTATCTTCCATCAGGCTGAACAGAAAATATTAATAAAGTGGTAAAATCATGTATCCTTTCCATAATCTATTTAATCCTTTTTTCCAGAATAAGTGTCAAAGCAAATTTATGGAAGAGGTGACTTTCTCAGCAAATGCACATCATGTCTCTTTGATATAGAAGAGGCCCTCAGTGACACGGCTTAGTGGTGGCCTTGGCAGTGCTGGGGTAACGGTTGGACTTGATGATCTTAAAGGTCTTTTCCAACGTTGCTGATTCTATGAATCCATATAGTAAACTTCATTTTAACTACAAAGATACTCTTGAATCTGATGTCAGGTGGGAATCACATAGTTTGTCTTCAAAATAATTACAAAATCCAGTTAATGATAATTTTTCTTAAACATTAGCAAAATTATAAACTTAAAGAATAGCATTTCGTGCACATTCTCAGGCCAAGCAGGTTACCATGTGAGGCTTCGCATCCTAAATGCTAGCTGTGTATCTACCTACAGCTCATCAAAGCCAAATCTTGAAACAGGAATGAAACATGTAAGCGGGTCTGCTGGAGCACAAGTCGCATAAGCTACACCTAAAAATATCTGGACAAACAGTATGGTATCAGCATTACCAGTACAAAAGTTCCATGCTTTGTCTGGTCTGGCATATGAAGTAGCTTGAAATGGAGTGGGAACAGGCCAGTGTTTTCTACAGCGTACTGTAAGAAAAGAGGGTTGCTACCTGAAGGAATGTGTGTGTTTTAAAGCTGCATGCAGGAATTGCTACTTTTTTTAAATTAGAAAGTTGTCAGTTTTCCTATATGTCATATAGTTTGCTGATGAACTGTGAAAAATATGGTCTTAAAAGTACTATGATGTGGGCATGAAGTACCTCAGCTATATAAACTATGGCCAGTGGAAGTCTTGTCTAGCACAGTGTTTGGGTGCTATCCTACCCTCCAGGCTGTAGCCAAGATGATGGCAGAGCTGAGTTTCAAACACGCAGGTACGACGAGCAACGTTGCTCCATGTGACTAAGAGGAAAGACAGCAGAGACATTCATTTTACACAAAAAACGAGTAAAATTCAGATTTAAAACATAGGCTGATGGACAAAGAAGGTTTCACAGAGACAGTGTGAGAAATAAAGGTGGGGTTTGTTTTTTTAAGACTGTCTTTCACAAGAAGAACTAAGAAGAGAAGATCTATCAACAGCTAATCATTGTTGCGGACCCAGCCTGCTGTGATATGTGACTACATGCTCCTATACTTCTATAAGCCAAATACTTAGCACACACTGTTATCAAACAGGCTAATTACTTTACATTAGCATATATCTGGAGAAGAGCTTGCCAGTGTGGATAGCTTCTGTCTTACCTCATGCTCCCAGATAATGGAACCCACCAAAAATAACACACTGGATAACAAAGGAAATAAAATCAAAGTATCTGGGAGATGAAATCATTATCAGAAATCTCTTTTAAAAACAGCATACACTCATTTAGCTGCTTAACTGTCACAATGTTAGCTATGAGCTAGTACATTCTATTTAATTGCTCACCAATTATAGTTTTTTTCTATGATTATTTACAGTTTTTCATACGTCTGCAGTCCTTTCATACAATGTTTTCCTCCAAACTTTTTTGTAAGTGCAGGCCAGTGTTTCCTCATTCCCAAGAAGTGCATCAACAACATTAACATATCATACAACCTTATCACTCTTTTATGGTCAATGTATTTTACCAGAATGCTTCTTGTATAGTTTTGAATTCCTTGTTCCACAACTGTTCAAACCTTGGAAAACAATGCTCTCTGGAATCTGGAATCTGCCATGGCTTTCAGCATAGGACTGAGTTTCACACAGGGTGAAAAGCATGTAGGTGTTCTGTTACCACTGAGGGCAATTGTTGATTTATCTGCAGTTGAGCTCTGGTTTTCACTTGTTTATAGCCATGTTATGAGGACTTTGGTGATCCTTCATGCCAGATTAAATGGGGTGTCCCAGTCACTTGACTCCTGAGCCAGGGAGCACGGCACAGTGCCAATGTGTAGTGGGAGGTGTGCTCTGGAATCATAGAGTGGACTCTGTTGGAAGGGACCTTAAAGACCATCTAGTTCCAACCTCCCTGCAAGGGCAGGGACACCTTCCACTAGACCAGGTTGCTCAAAGCCTCATCCAACCTAGCCTTGAACACTTACAGGAATGGGGCAGCCACAACTTCTTGAGGCAACCTGTTCCAGTGCCTCACCACCCTTACACATTCCTCAGCAGTGATCTACACCTGAGTTTTGAATTTGTCTCATGAACCATTTACAGACTTCCTCAATCACAGATAATCACAAAAATGTTCGTTAATGGGGATATCTGAAAGCCACCTAGTTCACCTTACTGCCTGAAGAAGGCCTATCACCAATCCCAGATCATGTATGTGGGTTTTCTGAGGCACTAGAAACAGAAAAACACTACAGTGTGTATTTTCTACTATTTTAACAAGTATGGTTGTAATCTTTTCGAGCTGTTAGGCTACACTAAGAAACTCAGGCATCATGCTATTTAGAGTTAGTCTGTTGTCTAGTATTAGTTTTAATGGCTAAGAAAAGAATCCTCACAACATTTTCTGAGCACATAAAAATTTATGTCTCAAAAATGCAACAATTTTCAAAAGCATTTTTACCCTAAAGCTTTCCTAATTGTTAAAATACATGTTCTTCTGGTTTTGCCCAGAAAAACTGAAAGAAAAAATGTATCTCCAAACAGTAAATGCAGCAATCCTTTTTTCCTTTAAGTCTGCAGTCAAGTTGGCATAATCACTATTCTGAAACCAGTAACAGAAAACCCCAAGAAGTTTTGTTGAATTTAACAGGCAAGACTTTGATAAGGACCTACTGATTTCATGGTTAAATGAAGAGAACTGTCCCCCTCCTGAGCTCTGTTGAGTCTAGAAGGGCCCCAAGACATTTTCAGGGTCATGAGCACACATCCCGTTGGTATGCGTTTCAAATGACCATGAGGAATTGGAGTCCTGAAGAGAATATTACTGTTGGTTGGCACTCCCTGATCAGTTAAGTCCATTCAGAAAACTGCTGGCAGAATGGCTTAGAGATAGCTCCACCTGCACCAACTCTGCAAGTTATGCATGTAGATGATGCAAATCTTCAATATGATAATCTGATGGCAACAGGTGGTAGAATCTATCAATAGTTCAAAACAAAAATGCCATTCTGTCGTAACTATTATATGATGGGAAAACTTGGGGGCGGGGGGGGTGGGGAGGGGAAGAAGACCCAAAAGCCTTTTGAAAAATGAGCCGTATGTATTTCTGAAGTCTCTAGAGCCACATAAGACCAGAACTTGAACTAATATTACAGAACTAATTGCCACAGAGCATTTCAGCAAGTCCTCAGAGGCTTGCATTATTCCCCATCAAAAAGGTCCATTTGAGCCTAAGCTTGCAATGCAGGCTGGAATCCTGCTGAACTTGCACTTCTTTTAAAGATAATTTTCACTCTACCACATTCCTACTGGTATAGATAAGGAGAAAAAATGTAAATCACTTCCCAGGACAGACACCAACATTATAAAAAACTGGAAATATTTGTAGCACGTTGGATTTTTGTCATACAAATGACTGTAATCACTATAAACTGAATTCAAAATTCCTATTGCTTTTCTTTACTCCACTATTACATTCATATTTAATGAATAGAGGCTATTAAGTCACTAGGGGCCAGCACTTTCTCAAAGCAGTTGTATAAAAGGAGCAACATCTAAATCCCCAAACAGTCAAAACCAGTTGTCAGCCTCAAACAGCTAAGGGCATTGGGGCAAAACCAATCTCCTAGATCTCAGGATAAAATATTAAGAATTGGCAAGGTGCTATGAACTAGATGGGTTAAAGCCTATTGTTTCATTGGCCAAAATTTCCTAATGGACATGTTTGGCAGATTCTTATCAAGGGTTCCTGATGTCAATTTTAGGGCTTCAAGATCCAACTGGAATTTTCAATGCCATATTTAATATGCAACTTTGTGGGACTTACCCGTGGCCAATAGTCCCTGTGACCAAAGATAAGCCGAGATCTGAATTCTCTCCTTAATGGGAAGAGATTAAAACCCACATTTCTCACTGCAGTATTCTTATCACCACACCGAAATGTATTCCAGGGTTCAAGTTATTTCACTGTGGTTAATCAAGCATAGAAGATGTAAGCAAAACAAAGGCAGAAATGAGTGTCTACCCTACTTGTAAGGAAACTACTGTTGGCACTCTTTCTACCGAAGTGCCAGTGCTCTGTTTTGACTTTTACTTTTTTTCTGCCTACTCAAACTTTATTTTTTGTATGTAAACTAGAATAATTTCATCAAGAAGTGAGAATCCCCTCATGCCACAGCTGCCTGTGGAGTAGGAAAATTGAAAAAAAAAAAAAAGGAAAAGCTCTATATTAAAGACTGAATCTAGAGGTCCCACCTCCTTTATAACTGTGGTCCTACAGAAGTGAGGACGCAGTCCTGCTTCCTTTGATAGTGTTTTAAAGGAGTTGTGTCCAAAGTTAAGTTTGCAAATCTACTAAGGGTCAACTAGTTCATCCTGGTCTCATAAGGGAAAATCAATTTTAACCTTGTCACCTGCAGTTTAAAATCACAGAATTTCGTCTTGTTTGCATAAAAATATTTTATGACTTTCTTCATATTAGCCCTTATTCTTCTCCTTCCAGTCTAAACAAGGACACTTCTTTAAAGCTTTTCCTTTAGAATCTTTTTTCCAGATCTTTCATTGCTTGCTCCCTCTGGATTCTAGCATGTTTCTTGATGGGTGGCTATCAAAATTAGAGACTACTCTACAACAGGATAAATGAGCAGCCTGCAAGTCCTACCTACAACAATTCTGGGTACCTTCCAGTATAATATTCACTTTTTGATGATAGTCAGAAATTATTTTCTGCTGTAATCTGACTCTTCATCTAGAACTGTTACTTACCCAGTTCTTTCCCAAGATCACTTTGTGCAATTCCCAACCCCCTCCCAAACAAAACCTGAAACAAACACCCCCTAAAAAACCAAAATCAAACCAAAACAAAAACCCCACCAAACCCCACCAAAAATCTCAACTCCAAACCACCTTTTACTTTCTGAAGAAAAACAAGTGCAGTGAGTTTCAAAAGGGACTTCGACTTTAAATTTTGAGGCATGTACCTTCTCATTACACTGACAGGGTATGTTTACACAAGCAGTATTGGATTTACAGCATTCTGTCCTCAAAACCCTAAGCAGCATATTCACTGCAATGCTGACTTTTCAGACTCAAGTTTATAAACGCTTAACTCTCCCCATGGTATTGCTGAAGCAGCCTTGTCATTTATTGATGGTTGCTACAGGAAGCCCCTATATAATTGCTGAATTTCTGTTTCATAGAGTCATAGAATTAGCTAGGTTGGAGAAGACCTTTAAGATCATCAAATTCAACCTTTATTGCAGGACTGCCAAGTCTACCACTAAACCATATCACTAAAGGCCTCAGCTATATGCTGTTTGAACACTTCCAGGGGTGATGATTCCACCACTTCCCTAGGAAGCCTGTCTTTTGGTGAAGAAATTTTTCCTAATATCCAACCTAAACCTCCCTGGCACAGTGTGAGGCTGCTATCTCTTGTCCTACCACTTGTTAACTGGGAGATCAGCCACATCCTCTTTATCCTCCTTTCAGGCAGCTTTAGAGAGTGATAAAGTCCCCTCTGAGCCTTTTCTTCTCCAGACTGACCAACCCCCATTCCCTCAGTTGTTTCTTATAAGTTTTGCTCCAGACCCTTCCTCAGCTTTGTTGGCCTTCTCTGGCCCTTTTCCTCCAAGCAGCTTTCCAGCCACTCTTCCCCAAGCCTGTAGCATCGCATGGAGTTGCTGTGGGCCAAGCGCAGGACACAGCACTGTGCCTCATACCACTGGGCTTTGCCCAGCAATCTAGCCTGTCCAAATCCCTCTGCAAAACCTTCCTACCTTCCAGCAGGTCAACACTCCCACCCAACTTGGTCTTGCCTGCAAGTTTACCGAGGATGCACTGATTAAGGCCTGTGTACTTTGTTAATGATGGAGATGAAAGCAACCATATAAAAAATAGTGAAGCATATGACAACCGTTTGCTCCCCACCAAACCTGTATCAAAGCACAGCCTTCCCGCGACAAAGAGCCCAACAACAGAGTTCAGTGGATGAGGGCTGCAAGGTAAGCATTACAGCAGGTAATCCCGCCATCCAGAAGCTCTCCCGACCAGAGGCACCGCACCGCCGCGTACAACCGGAGCGCAGGACGCGACGGCGGAGGCCAAGGAGAAGACGCCCAGTAGAGACAGCGACAGGAGAATTGCCTGGGCTCACCACAGACTATAACATCCACTAAGAGGATCCGGTCTGGAACCCCTCACAGCACCGCCAGCCTGACCACCCTTCTCCCCGCTGCTCCCGCGGCTCAAGCGCAGCGAAGTGGCGGAAATTAACGTCATTTGCCGCCTCACCAAGCACTTCGCAGCAGCACCACACACACCCTCCCCCGGCGGCGAGGAGAGACAGAACAGAGTAACAGACGCCCCTTCCCCCCGCCCCGCGTCCCGCCCAGCGCATGCGCACTGGCACCGGCGGTGTACGCCCGCGGGGCTCTGCTTCCCGCCCCACGTGACATAGAGGCGGAGACGGGAAGGGAAAGGTCAGTGTCGACGCCGGCGGAGGGGGAGCGGAAGGTCAGGGTGCCGCGGAGCGGAAGTGGGAGCCTGAGCCCGTCCGCCATTGTGGGGAAGCGGAGCCCAGAGCAGGGGGGGAAGCGGCACTGCGTCCGGCCGGCCGGCTCCTTCCAGCGGGAACCCGATCGGCGGCGGCAGCAGCGAGCCTAGGGCGGCGGCGACGACAATCAGGCGGCGGCGGGGAGGAGGAGGCGGAGGCGGCGGCGGCGGGGAGGAGGAGGCGGAGGCGGCGGCGGCGGCGGCGGCGGTGGTGGTGGTGGTGGTGGTGGTGGTGGTGGTGGTGAGCGGAGGGGCGGGCGAGCGAGCGGCCCCGGCGTGCGAAATCACTCGAGGCCCAGGCGGAGCGGAGCGAGGGGATCGCGGCTCCCCTTGAAGAATGTCAGCCACCAGCGTCGACCAGGTACTGGCCGCGGAGCGGGATGGCGGTCGCCCGTTCCCTGCCCTTTTCTCATCTCTGGTCCGTAGTTATCCTCGGCGGGGGTGGGGGGCGGCAGCCAAGCGGCCACCTGCACCTTTCCTCGCCGTTGGGGCGGTGCGGTTCGCGGCCTCCTTTCCTCCCTCCCGCCTTTCCTCTCTTCCTCGCCGCCGCCATAGGGAGCAGCGATCAATCGGAGCCGGCGGCGCCCGGGATGGCAGACCCCTTTTCCACCCCAGCAGGCCCTATTTATAACCACTGATCCGCGCCAGAGCCGCTCCGCCTCCCCGCCCGCAGGGCCCGGCGGCTCTCAGCCCCGCGCCTCCCGGCCCCGCGCCTCCCGGCCCGCTACCCTCTCGGCTCTCCCCGCCTGGCCGGCCCTTCCATGTGTTCCGACACCCTCCCAGGCCCAGCACCTCCGAGCTCCTGTTTCTTCTCTCGGCTCCCGGAGCGCGGCTCTCAGCTCCGTCTCCTCCCTCCCCGAGCGCCCCTAATTTCTTCGGCTCCTCCTTACCGCATCCTTTCTCGTCCCTCACCCATCTCTTCTCCCTTCGGGCTCCTGATTTCTCGTCCTTCTCCGCGGCCTCTGCTTTTCCCAGCTGTTCTCTCTGCGTGCGGTGTGCTGCACTTTTTTAGGCGCTTCTTCATGGTGCTTAGAGTTTGTTATTTTGTATGTTTGTTAGGCCTCCACTGGCGTTTCTTTCCGGTTGGAAGCTATTCTGTCTTGGTCTTTGCTTCTTCGTGGGCTACTGCCACTCCCTGAAAGTTTTGGCCCTTCAGTCTCCTGCCCCTTTTTATTTTTTCTCTGTGCCTTTAATGTTTTATTTCTTAAGTCTCTGTGAATGCTCCCAGGTTTCCTTTTGAGCACTTTTTTCTATCTGAATGATCTCTTAATTTTTCATTGCTCAGTCTTCCACGAAGGCTTCTTCCCAACTTTTCTAGTTCCATGTCTCTTGTTGGTCTCTGCATGCCTTGGTGTTTGGATCAGGATCATCCGAAATGATGAGGCATTTGGGGTTTTTAAGTTTGCAGTGATTTTTCTTGGGTTTTGGAAGACGGAGGTGACTAACCAGTGCAGCCTTAGATAGAAGAGTCTTAAGCACTGTGACGATAACTCTGAGGCAGATGCACATAAATGCAAGATGGAGGTGATTGCCTTCTAAACTTTCAAACCTCTGAACACTGAATTTTTCAGGGCTAAAAATTGTTAGAGAGTAATGGAGCCTTGGAAACCCCTCATGTTTAGTTGTATGTAGGAGCAAAGATGAACTAGATTTTCATGGGCTGACTTTTGTTTTTTTCTAAGCTATTTTATTTTGCTATAGAGGAATTAAGGATACTCTAATTTGTACTGTTACAGTGATTCTTAGTGCATGACAAACTAAGAGTGTTTTGTAATGACTAATCCTGAAAAAAAAAAAAAAGTCCTCCTTAAGGTATTAGTTCCTTGTATGAAAGCTTCATACAGACTGTGTCATTTTCTCAGTGTAATTGCCTAGATGAGGAATGCACAACTTATAGTTAAGCTTACAGTATCACTCTGTATTCCTTTGTGTATCTAAACAACAAGGCACTGTACATTACTAAGAATCCATCAGTCAAAAGATGACATAAGTTCTCATGAAGTTCTAGTACTGGTAGTTACCTTAAGCTACTAACTTTCATTGTTCTTTTGCTTTGTGCTTTGTTTATTGTTTATATTTTGGGGAACACATGACACTATCAAAATCTATTTGTTCAGATTTTCAGCACCATTTATGCTTTACAAGCTGTAAAAGACTAGGTTACTTCAGTGTTTTTTGGTGAAATTCTGTTTTTTAGTTTTGCTTATGGTAATATTTTACATTATATTATTTTATATACCATAATAGTTTTTACAATAACATGTTTTTAATAACATTTTAAACTGATATGTAAGTTGAAAAGAGCAGGTTAGCAAATAAATGGAATTATTCTGAAGTAAACATGAGAGGATTCTAACTGTATTTGTTTTGCCTTTTTTTTTTTTTTCCCCCCACTTTTCTACATACAGAGACCTAAAGGACAGGGAAATAAAGGTAAGTTGGTTCCTTGTATTTCTGTATAAATAGCTAATATTGCTGCTTACGGAGGTTAATGTGTCTTCCAAAAATCATGGGAAGAGTATCTAGCTATAGAACGTCTTTTATTTCAGAGCAAGATGTCAGGAAATTCTGTGCCAAAATGTTGTTTCCCAGCATTTTTACTGCAGCACGGCGGTACATCAATTTAAAATGGTTTATTTTGCAAATAAAGATTAATGTCAGAAGTCAGTTGATAACCTAGCTATTTCTTTTTAACTGACTTTGTGATATGCTTGCATAATCTCTTTAACAGTACACCTTGGGCCTTTCTGTGCAGAGGATAGAATCAGTCTACTAGAATCATCAGGAAGAATCTTTTGAACAGCTATCTTAGCTTGTGAGACAACAGCCACGTGACTATTTAGTTACTCATATCTGTGAGCAGAGCACATCACCTTCCTTATTCTCAGAATCTTTGTGGGCTTTTCATTTTAGTGTTAGTATAGAATATTCTCTTAGTGTTAGTAGGCCTTCTGCTTTTCTACTTTTTCTCATATTTCTGCCAACACCTTGATTTTTAAATACTATATTCAGTGGGGTTTCTTCTCTCCCACAAAAATAAGGAACAAACTACTTTATGTTCTTCTCTCTAGAATTCTTGGCAAGTCTGTTGTAAACAGCATCTCAGATTATATCTTGCAGTTTCTTTCTGGTTGGGAATTTCTTTTCTTTGACGTAAAGACTAATACTTTGGGAATTCTTTTTGCCTAATCTGTACATTTGTGCCTATTTAATTCTTAGGTATGGAATAACTTGCACAGTTACCTTCTTGTGTTAATATCCTTATTATTTGTTTATGCAGATAAACTTTTTTGAGCTCATATAGTCTTTGCTTCTCACTGTTCGTTATCTGAACTAGTCTAATTGTTCTCTGTGAATCGTCATTTATAATGTTAACTGCAGCATACTTATTCTATTCGCATATTACCTGCTGCTTATTACAAATATCACTTATGATGATATTTGTTGAGTGGCACATGGTTCTTGCTGAATTTGGCTTGTTTGTTTTAATTTCTCTACATTCACAGTAAAATGAACTTGTGTTTACGTCCTCAGACCTCCTCAGTTTCGTCACTCTTGAGTACTTGTCTCATATTCTAATACTTCTATCTTCTCCACACCCCCCCCAAAAAAAATTGAGTTTTTAACTATTTCTTTATGTCTTTGAAATAGTTTTTATTTATATATTCCATATTGCCCTAAAATGAGAAGAAAAGTGAGAATCATTTTAGCAAGTAGTTTGGGGTGTTGTGTTCTTTAAATTATTGTATCTCAGTTTTAATAAGATTGTTGAGATGCATCTTTTAGAGAGTCATACAGGTAGTTTTTGAACTATGCTCTTTATATGAAAAGGAGTGGAAATATTAAGCATTTCTAATTGTGTGTTACGTTGCAGTTTGTTTGACAGTGAAAATGCGAGAGTCAGCTTTAACTTATTTATGTTAGCATATTTTTATGTGCTGTTGTTTGTAAATACCACAGAATGTTTGCATCAAAACACATCTCTTAGTTTGCTATGTATGGAAGAAATTCTTGTACTTCTGTACTTGGATTTTTATGAAATGCATCCTTTTAAATATTGTATACTTATTATATATTTTCTTGGTAAGAATATGACCTAAATGAAAACTGTAGTGAAACAAAACAAAATCTCCTCCGTTCTGTTAAATTATTTGGCTTAATGTCGATTTAATGAAACTAAGTTATGATTCAGCATTGGATTAAAGGGCTAGGAGATTGAAGATGGTAACACAGCAGAGCATGAGTAGTTGCTTTGGGTTAGAGACATTTTTGAGAGGGTAAGTTAAGTCAGTATCAGCAATCGTTACTAAGTACATATTAGCAGACAGTAATTTTTCAGGTGCCATGGTAGGCCCCAGGTTAAAGGAGCTTCAAGGGAAGATGTGATACTGAGTTTGCAGGCTAACCAGAGGTTGGTTCTGTGCATGAGAATTACAATGTTAGAGGATGCTAAACAGGTTACTGTCCATGTGTTTGCTAGAGCATGTGAGAGAATGTGAGTGAGCAGTATAAGAGGTGTATGCATGGAAACAAGACAATTTTTCATATTGAAACAAAAAATCCTAGACCTGCAAATGATATGGGGAGGTAGCTGATTTGTATTGTTTAGTAAAATGTTTAGTGTGCTTTATTTTAGTGAATTATAAATTGGTGTGTTGTGCTGTTTCCCTTGACCAGAATTTGTGGGATTGAAATTCTAGTAGAACTGTACTATCCATGTGTTGTGTTGGATATCAATGTTAGCATTTCAGAGACTTGAGTGAGTAAATTATCCTATCTTCAACGTTTTCTTTTGATTGTCAGCTGCTGTACAGTTGACAAAACATCAGAGCTGACATCACTCAAATGATGGTTTTTTTCCTTTTGTTTGTTGTGCCAGTGTATCACACCTGTTGTAGGGAAGTGCTGACTTGTGTTTACATATGTGTGTGTATAATCTTTGGTTTTGTAGCAGGTTTAAATGTAAGCATTAGGTTTAAAACAAGAATGAAATGTTCTTTCTTTTAGTATTTATTGTTCACATTAATCAGGGTGTAATAACTTCTAATGAAAAATTTATTCTTACGCCTTTGGCCATTGTGCATTTTGCAAGTGGTTTTTCAAAGGACAGTAGCAGTTAAAAGAATATAAGCTTTAAGTTCCTTTACTTGATGAGTTGTTTCTTCCCAATATGTAATTACATTGTATGTTTTCACAGTGTTTGAGGAAGTATGTGATATTTTCAGAATTGGATTGATACAGATATTTTTAGTAACTGTAGATTAGTTTCAATTAGTATTCTTCATTACTGCCCTGTTCAGTTGGAACTTAATGTGAGATTTTGGGAATGAGGCATGCATCTTAATCTGTTTGCTCTTGTTAAATGTGTGTGGGGGCTACATTCTTCATTATTAACACATTATGTAAAGTTGGAATGAAAAGCTAGAGAAACATGCTTCCAGTGATGCTGTTTCACTGAGAAATGTGTATGTTTACTAGGAAGGATGTCAGTGTAGAGCTGTTTTGTGTCACTGACTTAAGATCTCAATACAGAATGAATAAGAAATCATATTCTTGTAAATGTATTTTCTATGTTACTTGTAATGGCAGACCAAAAATAATTCTGTCTTAAGTGACCTTTAGATATCTCTGAAATAATAAGCACAGCAGATGCATGTTTTGTGAAGATTAGCTGTCAGTATGAGGAGATTAATTTTGATAGGATTCTGGTCTTGACATACAGCTGTTTATTCCTTTGTTTGTGGTTGCATGCTTTTAAGAAACTTATATGCTTCCATCTGTGTTTTTCATTATAACAGAATACTGTGTGAGAATTGTGCTCTCCTACTATTTGCTTAAGTCTAAGCAATGGACATAGCATCGACAGAAGATTTTGAGGCTCATCTCTCATGTGACTGGGCCAAATATAAAGAGAAATACAGTCTTCCAGCTCATTGATATGTTACCATTGTGTGTAAATTTAGGTTGATTAATGACCTTAATTGAAACTCTTTATGGGGAAAAAAAAACCTCAACACCTGAAATAAATTTTTAAATCTTCAAGAAGATATTTAAAACACAAATTGCTTTCTTCCTTTCCAGATACTTGCTTTGAAAAAAATCTCCTGTTGTTCTGTGTTAAATTATGAATTTTTAGCTCTTCACTGCTTTCTGAAGTAAGATTTTCTCAGAATTTTGGTTATTCCTGGTGATTTTGTCTACTCTTCTGTATTTTTTTTTCCCAGTTAGTTTCATTCCTTGAAGGCAGTTTGTTTCAGAGATGTTGAAGTCAAATGTGGGGAAAGAAAAATAAAAATAAAAATAAAATGAATTGTCTTGGTCCAAGCACCACTTAGTTTGCAACTTGAACTTTGGGTGACAAAACCTCCTTCTAATAAATCAGAAAAAATACCTCTCTTAAACACTACTTCCAATGAAGCTGAAGGTTTCGTTACATGGTGTGTATACTTTTCAGGAGCTAAAACAGGGAAACCACTGAGTCAGCTCCTGATTTGTTGTCTCAAGTTGTCAGAAAATCAGCTGTTGTAACTTCTTCTGTCACGGTTTCTTGGTGCACCTTACTGATCACTGTAAAACCTTGAGAAATAAAAAATGCATTCAGAAAAGCAGTTAGTTATTTTTGAGAAGAGGTCTTAATCTTCAAATTTTATAATTGCAAACTGCTGGTTTAAGTTCCAGTTATGCTTTGCACCACGGGAAGCAGTGGAACATAGTAGAAATTTGTGCAGTTTGACTTTGAATGGAAGCCTAGGGGAGGGTAGAGTGACACTTCAAGTAATTTGGGCAGCTGGAAAATTCCAGGTAGGTATAATGCCTTAGATGAAATTAAAGGTACTAGGAGGCCAAGTAGAGCCGGTAGAAAGAGATTCCAATGTATAGGGGCATATATGCTATGAAAGGATTTGTAATCACCACTGGGGACTTTAGCTCTTGTTTCTCTCTTGCTTTGTCCCCTCAGAGCTTCAGAGATGCCATTAATGCAGAACAGTATAATAGTTATGTAGGAAATACAGAATAAATAGCTGAATAATGGTGTCCTTTATAGTTGCCTTGGTGGGTAACTGCCTTTCCTCTTGGCAGGAGAATGTTGTATGTTGCAACTTTCCCTGAACCTGTTGACTATGTCTGATCTGGTTGGTTGGTCTGCACATTTGCACTTGGTCTGGTACTTCTGGAAACGCTGGATTTACTGTCTGTGCAAATAAGGTGTGCCTATGGTTTTTTCTTTGTCTTTGGAGCTCAGGAAAGAGTAGTCAGGAATAGTCCTCTGGTTCCCATCTTTCCAGACCTCTCTTGAGATCTGATTAGGATCATCAGTAGAATGAGCTGTTTTCTTTGACTTTAGAAAGCAGTGCTTAGAATAATATGTCCAGTCTTAACAACGCACAAGTGGAAGCATTTCAGTGTACAAGTGATTAAGAAGTATTATCTAGATTAAAAGTGCAACATAGATCTTCCAGAGAGCATACCTAATACAGATTTACTTTTAGTTTCAGTACAAAACGGTTCGATTCATCAAAAGGATGCAGTAAATGATGATGATTTTGAGCCATATCTAAGTAGTCAGACAAATCAGGTAAGTGAGCATTGTTTCCTATATTGAAGTTAATTTTGGAGTTCAGCTGACTTCTAGACTTAATTTTTGGTTGATATTTCTTAGCATTACTTGCTTGAGTTGTCATTGAATTTTTATTTTTTTTTTTTATCCTTATCTTATCATACAGTATCTTAAACAGGTAAAATCTTAATCATTCTGGAAAAGATTCAGTTTAAAAGCATGCTCTGATGTGTTCTGCTTTTGTGCTTTTGCCAGCTGACTTTAGAAAAATAAAGTTACAAGAAGCTTGAGGAAAAAAAAACAAACCCAAAGACCAGAACGCAAACCCCAGATCAAAACCCCACGCCTTAAACTTGCAATGAGATCATAATTTATCAGATACAGTTCAAAACAGCAATTTAATTGGCTGTAAGAAAATATTAACTGCTTGGACATGATTTCCTTTGAAGTTGGTAGAGGTAGCTCACAGTTGATGGAAAAATAGATTGAAGCTTAATGTTACTACAGCTTAGTTACAACTCTTCTGCCAGGAAGTTAAAGAGCAGTGAATTGTCTCTGTAGTCAAAAGTTAATACTTGTTAAGTTTGTAAATTGTAGCAGTCTTGAAAGAGGGAGAAAGTACAAATTATTAAAAGGCTTTGAGAATTTTGCTTGCAGTCCCGTTTTATTTTTTTTTTAACTAATGCAACATGAAGGAAGCATCAGCTCGAAGATGATAATTTTGCATTTCTTTCCCCAAAACAACATCAGAAATGATATGGGGGTAGTCCTTCAAGTGTGTTTGAACTTTATCTTCTCAAGACGTAAATGCTGTGGTTTTCCATGAGTCTTGGGAGTATGATTTGAATTTAGCTAGAAAACTTTGTTCTGCTAGATAGTACTTAATGCCCATTCTCAATAGTGTAGAAATGTTATGGCTTGATTGTTGTTCCTCCTGAAAGACAGGCATTCTTGTGTCCTTTTCACTATAATATTCTGGCAGGAAGTGAGAAACAGCTAAAAGTGAGAAACTTGACAAAAAACTGTGAATACCAAAACTTTGGATTGTAGTTGCAGCTATTTTTCTTTATTTATGAAATTACAGTTAAGACTTTTTTTTTTCCTTTTTTTTTTTTCTTAGTAGCTTGTTATTTTCTTCGTACTGTTGACATGGAGGCATTTTAAGCTTAGCTTAGTTACTAAAAATAAAGATAATCTATTATGAAAATGGAGCTCCTTAGTGCTTTGAAAAGGTCTCTTGAGGAAAAAATGGCCATATCTAACGGATACCTTGTTCATCTTTTACATGAAGAGGAATGGTGGAAGTTACAAATGCATTCATGTGATCCTTAAAAATGTTTTGGACTGCAATATTGTTTATTTGGTCTTTTTCCCTGAACATAATTGTGTGTATTGCTGATTTTTGGTCTTATTTTCTTTTTCAGAGTAACAGCTATCCACCAATGTCAGACCCATATATGCCTAGTTATTACGCTCCATCTATTGGATTTCCGTACTCTTTAGGCGAAGCAGCATGGTCAACTGCAGGTGACCCTCCAATGCCATACTTGACAACTTATGGACAGATGAGTAATGGGGAGCACCATTACATACCTGACGGTGTATTTAGTCAACCCGGGGCATTAGGAAATACCCCTCCATTTCTCGGGCAACATGGATTTAATTTTTTTCCTGGGAATGCAGACTTCTCTACATGGGGGACAAGTGGATCTCAGGGACAATCAACACAAAGCTCTGCTTACAGCAGCAGCTATGGCTATCCACCTAGTTCTCTTGGGAGAGCCATAGCAGATGGACAGGCTGGATTTGGCAGTGATACTCTGAGCAAGGTGCCTGGGATTAGCAGCATTGAGCAAGGCATGACTGGACTGAAAATTGGTGGAGATATGACGGCCGCTGTGACAAAAACTGTAGGCTCAGCTCTTAGCAGTACAGGTATGACAAGCATTGCAGCAAACAGTGTGCCCCCAGTTAGCAGTTCAGCACCTAAACCAACCTCATGGGCTGCCATTGCAAGGAAGCCTGCTAAACCTCAGCCGAAGCTCAAGCCTAAAGGTAATGTGGGCACTGGGGGCCCTGCTGTACCGCCACCACCTATAAAACACAACATGAATATTGGAACTTGGGATGACAAAGGGTCAGTAGTAAAAGCACCCCCAGCTCAACCAGTACTGCCTCCTCAGACTATAATCCAGCAGCCTCAGCCATTAATTCAACCACCACCACTGGTGCAAAGCCAACTGCCTCAACAGCAGCCTCAGCCACAGCAACCACAACAGCAACAAGGACCTCAGCAGCAGGCCCAGCCTCACCAGTTGCAGCAGCAACAGCTGCAAAACCGCTGGGTAGCTCCTCGTAATAGGGGTGTGGGCTTCAGCCAGAATAATGGAGCTGGTAGTGAGAACTTTGGTTTAGGTGTTGTATCCGTCAGTTCCTCACCCTCTGGTGTGGAAGTGCACCCAGTGCTGGAGAAACTAAAGGCCATAAACAACTACAATCCCAAAGACTTCGATTGGAATCTGAAGAATGGACGTGTGTTTATAATCAAAAGTTATTCAGAGGACGATATTCATCGCTCCATTAAGTACTCTATCTGGTGTAGTACTGAGCATGGTAATAAGCGCTTGGATGCTGCTTACCGTTCCCTGAATGGAAAAGGCCCACTCTATTTACTCTTCAGTGTGAATGGCAGTGGACACTTTTGTGGAGTGGCTGAGATGAAGTCTGTTGTGGACTACAATGCATATGCCGGTGTCTGGTCTCAGGATAAGTGGAAGGGGAAGTTTGATGTCAAATGGATCTTTGTCAAGGACGTTCCCAATAACCAACTGCGGCATATTCGCTTGGAAAACAATGACAACAAACCAGTTACCAATTCGAGGGACACTCAAGAGGTACCCTTAGAAAAAGCCAAGCAAGTGCTTAAAATAATTGCTACTTTCAAGCATACCACCTCAATCTTTGATGACTTTGCACATTATGAGAAGCGTCAAGAGGAGGAGGAAGCCATGCGTAGGGTAAGAAATCAGTGTCATTATAGTAGCTCTTCTGTTTTTTCTGATTTTGGAAACCTTGTTTTTCATGCAACTGGAACTTAAGTGTGTGAGTGTTGAATCAGAAAGTGGTGCTTTTTACCCAGGGTGACTGTACTTGATATAACTGGCTCTTAATGAAGAGATTGCAGTTCCTGTAACTTGTGTTAACACAGGTATGTGTTTAACCACAATACTAACATAGGCCTGCATAAGTGGACTTCTGACATGTTTCACCCTTCAAAGTAAACAAAACCTGAATTGAGTGTGTTATCCATAACTGAAGTATTTTAGTTTCGATTTTTACAGTTTCTAGATGTAAAGACCAGAAATTACAGGAGAAGCTTACTTTATTTATCATATCAATTCAAATTCTGCCTTAATGAAATTTTAACAGCATGATTACTGTGAAAAGCAGGTTTTCCCCTTGACTCAATTTGTTTTTTGTACAGTTGTGAAATAGAGAAGTGACACAGTGATGACTTATTCAAATGTCCAGATTATTCCAACACTGTATATGTCGGAATAATTTGGAAATTTCTGATAGTTCATTTTCTTAAAAAAAGAAATTGAATAATATATAATGTCTGTAAAGAAGAATATACATATGATAAATCTGTACAGAAACTTTTTTGTATTGGAGAAACTTCAGATAACCGGATGAGCAAAAAAGGTGTTTGATTTAGGCTGCTCTGTGGTATTTTGTGTGTACTTTCCTTACTTGTGTTCACCGTTGTCCACAATATTTACTTTTACTGTATTTATTTTCCCTCCAGGCTTGCTAGTAACTAAATGATACGATTTGTGTTATGGTTAGAAACATTTCAGGAGCTATTGTACCTGTTAGATGATGTGCAAGTATACAGAGTTATATGTATGGGAGTTTGTGTCAGTGCAGTTTGGTGGTAGTGCTCTGTTCATCCTGTCACACTGCCTACATAACCACCCCCCAACCCCCAAAAGTCTAGGGTTTATAATAGTTAGGGGCTTTGTGGGATGTGAAGTCCTGAAGTTCACTTCTTGAAGCTGCCGCAATTCTGGCTGCGTAAGGAGTTCACCTGCTTCACAGTCTCCTTAACTTCTGTTAGGTTTCTAGTACTGCAGTGGTTCCACTCTTCTTGTACGTTCCTAATCCTTCAACACACATGTTGCATCTTACAAACCAGTCATGCATGCAGAAAATCAATTTTGTAGTTTTATTGCACAGCTCTGCATAAATTGTCACATTGAGAGTTTTTATTGTTTGGAGAGAAGGTGGATATCCCAGTTGAGTGTGTAGTGCCTTCTGAATTTTTTTTCTAGAAAGAAAACTTAATATGCCCTAAATCAGTATTGTTAATTCCATGCTATCTTGATGGTAGAAGAATGGGCAATACTCTAAACTACACATTCAATGTAAGGGGAAACTTTGAGGTCTTAGTACAGCTTCATTGTGATTTTGGTAATGTTTCAGGACTAAGACTATGATCTTTCTGTGTGTCATTCATGTTTCAGTATTTTCTTAACTTTTGATGGTATAAGACACTCCACAAATGACTGATTTGCTTCAAAAGTATGTACTTTTGTGAAAAAAATTATCAAAGGAGTTATAATTCAGACATGCCCTAGCAACTGAGGAAGATGTATTCCATTTGTGGTTTTGTTTCCTCAGTAGTAGATAAAGCCACAAAATGTAATGGAGAGGGGGAACACAGTGTTTCTGTATATGCTTAACTTAAAATGCAGAGTGCAAAATTCAGTGTTTAGTAGGTCTCTAACTAGATGACTCTGATTATGCATATTTGTGTAACAAATAACATTGCTGGTTTTTTTAATACCCTCAGGGGACCATACAGTACCTGTATGACTCAAGTGCTGAACTCTGCATTTGTCTGTTAAGTTACCTTTGCCAATACTATTGGGAGAAAACATACTGGTCAAAGATACTAGGCATTGATTCTTCTACAGCATCGTACAAACTGGTTTTGTGACAAATGCTACAAAATTACTTTAGAGCTGGATATCTGGTTGTAAGGTTTTGTCTTTGTAGATGGATTTGAGATTTACTTTAAGCAAATGAATGTGTATTTAAAATGTAGGAAGTCCAAATTAAGTTACAGTTACAGAAATCAGTAATCATAAGAGAATGATAAAGATGAACTCTCAGTATCACACAGAGTACAAGCAACCTGTCTTTAAATTGTAAATATACAATTGTTAACTCTTCTATGATTCAAGAATAGTTTGGAAATACAACAATTAGTATTGTAAGCCCTGATTTACAGTTAATTGAGTAATCCTTCATTACGTAGTGCCAGGTAGGCTTTTGTGGAGCTGTATTTAAATTTGTGTACTTTCTACTGCCAGTAGAACTGTGTAAATTAAGTTTGTGCCCATTTTCTGTGGCAGCTGGGGCAGTCAGTTTCCAGTGTTTTGGTCATGAAAAATACGTTTACTGCTTTTAATAAAATATTAAATACATCAGGCAGTAGTAGTCGTTTACATGTTCCTTGAAGTTCAGTTAATGTTTTGTTGTTGCATAGGTGGTAGCAGACTTTCATACAGCCAGTGATCTAAACATAGTAAACAGCATGGGATTTATGGATTTAATTTACTTTATAACTGTTCATCATTGTAGCTAACTTACTTTAAAATAATTGGTTGTAAAAGTTTAATCTTAACACCTCAGGAGGATCAATAATTAATTTCCAATATGACCTAGCAGTATGTTTTATTAAAATATGGCAGCGTAGTTATAAAAGTGCAATGAATAATATGTGACTAATGTGAAACTTCTGTCACTCTGCCATTTGATAAAGGTTACTTGCAAATGACTAGAAATAGTCTCTTTCAGTGTAAATATTAGAACTCTGGTGTCTACCACTATTTGATGTGATCCTGATGTCAGGAAGGTACCTACAGTTGCGGTTGGAACCAAATCATGCAGTAACTATTCACACTTTTCTTATGGCTCAGGTTTCAGTGTTCTATTTTAAACATACAAGTGCTGTGGTCTTTCACCAAAGGAGCTAAGAAATCTGTGAAGTTCTTCATGAGTTCTTTCCAGTAGGATATTGAATTAATCTGAAATTGCATTAGTCCTTCGTTTGACCTGTTGCTTTGTGGTGTAAATGTGCATATTTGTTTGGGGAAAAAAAATTTGTATTCGTAGTTATGCACCTGATCTTCAGTAAATATATGGATCAAAAATAAATGTGGCTCTTCTTAAAAATGCAGCTGTTGGAAGATTATGCCTTACTTATGTTCAGATGGTGGCTTGTTAACTTGCAGTTACCTGTTGTCCAGGGACGACTTGTTGCTTTTTGGTGCACAGTTCTACTTTTGTAGCGTATCATAGAAAAAAAGATCATGGTTCCATGTAACTGTAAAACACTTCAGATGTTTTTCTTAGTGAAATAGTTCAGAATAACAATATAATTTTTATCTGTGGGGAAGATAGAGGAATTCAATATGTATTTGTTTATCTAATTTGCATTTAGAATTTTTACTTTTCAGGAAGCCTTTGAATGGCAGATAAATTGCATTTAAAGTACTAGCTTTCTCCTGTTGTACTACATATCGTGTATTAGGAATGCAGATATAGCTGAAACTTTCTGGCTGTCGAAATGAGTATTTCCTCCACCCCACTTCTGATACTCATGTAATTGGTTGTTATTCTGGCTGCAGTGTTAGGCAGTGTAACTTCTTTCCACTCCAGGTCATTGCTGACTTTATGCTTGATTTGATATTTCTTAAAAATACATTGGAGAAAGGAAGGGAGAGAACATCTGTCAACTGTAGACACTTCTTCCTCCCCCAACCATCAAGTACAAGGTTATAATGTCAAAGTCAGATATAGGTACATCCACAGTCCTTGTACAAGCCAAGAAAAACAAGTAATTGACCAACATTTTAAATGTAGTCAAATGATAGTTATACCAGACGACTTTATAAAGTTTGTGTATTTGCATCTAAGAGAGATTCAAAATGGTAAATGAAACAGGTTGTGTAATACCTGCTGAGAAACTTGTACCTTTCCTGTGTGCTTTTGGTGATGTTTCAAGAACTATTATTTTTCAGTTTCCTCGATCTTGATGTTTATCTACAGTTTCATCTTCATAAATGAAAGTGGTATTGGAGGTCTCATGTCTGTTTTAAGAAGAAAGTAGAAGGAGAAGATAATTTTTTGTTCTGTTGATAATAATGAGATGAGTATGTACTCCTTGTCTTGGGAGAAGAGGATTATTTGGCTAGTGTAATTTTAGACATACTGTGCCAGGATTTTCATCCCACGGTGATGTGCTTATTTGCCATGTCTTCGTTTGCTTTTGTATCTTTAGTCTTTCGGAAATGCTTAAAAATTACCTGCAAATTCTCATGTTACAGACACAGGCATTTTAAATGTGCCTGGTTTTGATGCATTTGGTGGAGTCAGTTGTTTCTGTTCAGAGGTAGGCTTTAGAACTTGTTACAGGAGGGGGATAGTATGGAGAGGTCTCCATGTTAAAATGTGGTGTTAGAGTGACTATGTAAGAGTTTGAGCAGTGATGTGTCCTGCCCTTCCCTAGTATGGGAAAAGATAGTGCAAGGGGAAAAGTGCAGTATTGGACCGTTGAATGAAGGAAATGGAATGTAATTAAACTTACAGGCAGACTTAGTTTATAGTGATGCTTGCATAGATCTTGTCACGTTTTTCTTACGGTTTAAAATTCCTATCTACAAAGTTGTGCCTATGGAGTCCTTTTGCAGGGTGGATTTAAATTCTCTGACCCTGGAACTTGAAAGACCACTTTCTCCTGTAAAATAGGGACCCCTATTGGAAAAGCTAGGAATATCAACCAAATGGTTTACTTCAATGCTCAAGAGACCAGTCGTTTTTGGAATCTTGGAATTCTTTAGTGTCCTTAAATATGAAGGTAGCTGCCAAAGATGGGACTACAAACTTGAGTTGAGCTAGATCTGTGACAGTTTACCTTTTCTAAATGCTGTGTCTTTAAGTTGTTTTTAAAGCAAAGTATTAATTTTAATCATTTCTTCTAGAGCAAAAGCAGAACCTTGAGTATATGTGAATAGCTGTTAAAATTCATACAGCAGCCTTCTGCTTCCTGCTGATTCTCCTCAGATTGCAGTGCTTTGTTAAGAACAAACTGGCTAGAACACTGGTGATTTTTCTGCAGTTTGCAGGGAAGAAATATGCGTGCATATTGCAAGGAAGTCACAACCTGTGTGACTCTCCACATAGTACTTCAGCCTTGCTTCGTGGACTCATATCACAGATGGGCTGGTTAGCAAAAACTCAGGTGAAGATTGCTGGTGGTGCTTTGTTAGGAAAAAATAGAACTGTAAAACCATACTGTTCTTGCATTGCTAGTAAAACTGTTTCTGTAGATTCAGTTGAATTAGGATTGTTTTGTATCAAAATTGATTGGCTTTAACCTTCAGATTCATCTAGTTGAAATGATACATTACAAGAATTTGTATCAGATGATAAGTAGTTTGAGCCCACCCAGTTCTTTGTGAGCACCTTTTCAGAGGTTTGGTAGTGTACTTAATATTGACAGGTAATTATAATTCTTTTGTTTCTGTACCTAGTGATTGTGGTCAGTTACGAAAAAGTAAACACAACATTGCATGTTCATTGCACTTTCAAATAGAATATAATGAGAAACCAAGATAAAATCAGTTACTATTTCCTTATGGCAGACCAGAATTTGCATTACATGTATGCAAAGAGCATGAATGGTGAAGCTTAAAGAAAAATTGTCTGAGAAATTCTACCACAGTATATTCTGTAGACCCTGCAGTGGATGTCATTTCCCTTCCAAGGCTACTGTAGAATCCTTAGCAGAGTAATTAAATAAGATCATCTTGTTGTCGCCCTTGGGCATCTGAGAAAAATTAATGAAGGTGTTAGTCATTCTTTTGCTTCTTTTGCGGGGACTGTGTTCATCATTGAATGCAATTTCCATAGATGTAGCTAGAAGCTACCTGTTGCCAGACTTCAGAAGCTGATGCTGTACTCTGAGTATTGGTAACAAACAATAATGAGGATCTAGAAGCTTGATTTTTAACTTTTTAATGAACTTGCTGAAATGGCTGTCTTGTAGCTAATTAAAATCTGATATTTCAGTGTGATGTGCAGCACTGAAAAGGACTCACTACTTGTAGTTAGAATTGACCAATCCATCACTGAAAGTATTCGCTGGGGAAAACAAGACTGGAAGGGTTTTTCTGGTGCATGGACTTCACGCTTGGTTTCTGTAGAGCCTTGTAGTGTGGTCATATGATATCTTTAAAGTAGATAGTTTTCTTTCCTCACCTCTGCCTTCTGAATGTTTGTATCCTGTTATTTATGTACTGTAGAATTTCAGATGTGGATTAAGTTCTTACTACCTTTATCATTTACCGCAATAAAATATGTGCTGTCCATGTTCCATTAACAATGCATGTGTCTGCTCAAATGTAAACTTACTTACCTTTTTACTGTAGTTGTTCATGCTATTATTGCGAAGTATATTTCAGAGTGAAAAGGGTAAAATGCTATCAAAACTAATAGGAAGATAAATAAATTAGAAGTCTAGGTCATGCAGGTTTTCAAACTTTCTTAATATTTATATGCTTTAAAGCATTGTTTACTGTTTAGAGTTCAAATGATCTGCAGCAGCAGGGTCTTGGATGAGTATTAATTCATAAGGCTTACTGGGAGAAGGAACCACTCTGGAGTTTTAAAACTTCATTTGACTTACTATGTTGAAGCTGATTTTTAATTTGTGGATAGTAGTTTTCACATTGGGATAAGGTATAGAAGCCATCTCTGCAGGAGACAATTTCTAGGTCCATGTAAGGCTTCTATAGATCCTTCCCATCTGATTCTCCTTTCCCATCTTTCTAGAATTCCCAAAAATGATTCTCACAAAAATTTATTTAAATATTTTTACCTAGTTTTGAGGTAATACCTTTGTTTAGGAGATTTGCCCTCTAGAATTCAGGAGTGAGAAGTTTAAAACTATGTAAAATAAAGGTCCTTTTTTAAGTTTCAGTAATGTAGTTTATGTTAACAGCTAATGAGATCCTTGTTCTAAACGGAATAAACTCTTCCCAGTGTTTTTCAGTTTCTCAGTGATCTGTTTATCATTGTGGTTCTCAAGCACTAAGGTCAACATTTGTGCTGTCACAGCTGTAATGGTACACTGGGGTGCAATAAACTGCAGATTATGGCTGATGCCATTAGTAAATGAAATTTCATGAACTCTGCTGCGGTTTCTCACCACCTCTGCAGCTGTCTGTTCTGCCTCTGCCAGGTGTTCATGCCCACGCAGCAGAGTTGGCAGCGGAGATGTGTGCCTGTGCCTCACTTCACAGAATGCAGTCTGACATGTTAGCTTACAGTGCAGATGAACTGGGCTTTTAAGTTGAAGATTAAATCACAGTTTGCCGTGAAGCAACTAAGATGTGCTATGTGTTCCCTTCTGCAGCTGCTGTGAGAAGGCTGCCTCTTGGCAGAGGGGCAAAGCAGACAGCTTCAGGCATGAACGTTTTAAACATTGCAGTAAGATGCAAAAGTTCGGCAAAATACAAGAGTATTTTTGCTAGTGGAGCTGATGGTGCCGGAAGTGACTCTGTGTGTGAGCTCTGCACTGTGAGTTTGCAATCCTGGATAGCTTTCAAAATGCACACTGTGGAATGCTTGCACTTGCAACTGCTGTAAAAAAAGCAAAGGTCCTTTCAGGTCTGCTTTCCCTCACCTTGAGCTTTAGTTTGTGGGGTCTTGGGGAATAAACAAAAATACAGGTAAGAACTCTAGTAGGTGGTTGTTGTTGTCAGGTTACCATTTACATTTTTGCTATGTAGAGTGAGACTTTTTGATTTACCTTCTTTGTGACAAAAAGTTCTAGGGGGTCAATGTTGTATGTATCTTGGTAGTTTTGGATTTTGTTTTTTTGTGTGGTTTTTTTTTTTGTTTGTTTGTTTTTGGGGTTTTTTGTTTGTTTTTTTTTTTTCATATTGGGTCAGGAAACATTTCTGTTGCTTTGAATTTTGAAATTTTGTTAGCATAGAGATTTTGTTAAGCCTGAGGATAAATTATATTGCATCTACTTTCCAGCATGGGGTCATTTGATTAATGCCTTGAATTCAGAGGACTGAAATTTGGAAGTACGTCAGCCAGCCTTGCAGTTCTGACAGAGCGAATTCCAGATTTTTTGTTTGCACTAGATCAGTGTCTGTTTCCCAGGTCCAAGCACTTTTAGGTTCACTTTCACTTGGTTAGTTTTTTTAGAAAGTTATTTGCATGTGTGAAATCTGCTCACTGCATGGTATGCACCTGGCAGGTACTTTTAACCAGTGGGTACATTCCCACATTGTTCTCACTCAGATGGTATTTAATTTCCAAGTCCCGCTCAGAAACTCCCCCAAAAGATGGGTAACATCACCCTGGAAAGTTCTGAAGTGAAGCTGGCGTTTGACAGGGAACTTAAATTGATTGGAGGTTTTTTATCTGAGAGCATTGGAGGAGATGTGGCTCATCTGAATGTAAGAAATGTGATGTTGTTTGAAAGGGAAATGCAGTCATTTATGCTAGAAACTTCCTCTGCTCCTGTGGTGGAAACCTGCTGGGGATAAAGTCTTCTGCTAGTTTGCCCATAATCACTGTCTATATAAAACCAATCAAACAAAAGCCATCCCCAAAAAACAGAAGAATACTACTTTTTGAGACAGGGAAAGGCAGTGGTAGCAAGTGTCATCAGACTTGGAAGCAGGGTGTGTGTGTGTGTGCGTTATTTTGCTTTTGAGTGTAATACCACTACCTCTGTTTTAAATAAATCAAGTTTTCTCTGTCTGTTTTGCTGTACGGAGTACCAGATATCATTGATACCAGTACCTGAAGAAAGTAGTGTTCACTTGCATTGAAAAATGTCAAGTTTGTGTGTCTGCATTAAGTATTTAAATGTAAATGTAGTAAAATAGAACTTTTGAGAACACAGGAAGGGTGGGTTGGGGGTGTTTTGAAGCCTTTTGTCCTCATGGAATTCAGAGTGGACTTGAAATTTGTAGCAGCAGGTAGTCAGGATATCATTCCCTCTCTACTTCGAGATTTTATGAGCTTAAAAGCATTTTGATTTCAGGGGCTATGGAAAGCACAAGCTTGGTCAGTTTACTGTGCAGAGAGAGGCTTTCTAGACCGCCTGACTTAGTGGTTACATATGTAATACCTGTACATAAGCTGGAACTGATGCTTAGTTTATATATAGGTGGTATTGAAAATTGTTAAAATATTAATAACCCATTCATTAACACTGCAGTTTCACAGACTCCTACTTAATACCACAGTAGTGTTTTTCGGCATGGTGCAGTTCTTCCAGTTGAACTCTGCTAATTGTAGAAGAATAATCCGAGATGTGCGTGAGCAGGCTATTTTTGCATGCCTTACATGCATAGTGAGGCACGAGGCCAGTGATCATCTGTTTTCAGCCTAGATATACCCTGTTAACATATCGGTTTGATAGTATCAGTCACTAATACCATCTCACATTTTAAAAACAGTATCTTGCTATGAAATGTCACGTCTCTTTGAACTTGGAATAAAATGATACCTAGCAGAGCAGTGCAACTATTGCTCTCGCTCTGAAAAACACTGAAGTTCTGCCCTAGAGAATGTCCAGTCTTAGATGTACTGGAACCATTAGGTGCTTATTGTGACCAAGACCTCTGTGTGAGTTCTACTTCTTTGGTTTTCATCTTGAAATAACCTGGAGGGTCTGTCTTGGAGAGGACTAAATCATCAGCTGGACTCTAATAACCAGTGTAAATGTTATGTATCCTCTTATTTCATAATAGTGTCTTTTTGGCACTATGTGCTTGGGTTCATACACTAATTTGCACTTCTCCTAAACAGTTTCTAACATAATAAAGTTTCAGTATGGTATCAGAGTGGTTTTGAAATGCCTTCTGGTTTATTTTTGTTTTCCCTGCTACATTCATGTTCCATTTATAACATGCTGTGTAATGCAATAATAATAAAAATACTGGAAATGAGGTTTCTGTTTTCTTTTAAGTGGAGGAGGGAACCGACCTCTCTTCCACAAAGGTATTTTAAAACATTTATATAATATGCTCAATTGTACATGTTAAGAAAGGCAATACAATTGGAGATTAATTCTTAGCTTCTTAGAGTCACACTACAGTGTCTTTTTACAGTCTAAAAGATGTAATGAAGGCAGTGAGATACAGTTTACTGATCTTTTTTTTTTTTTTTTTTCCCTAGGGATTGTCATAAAGCCTAAGTGTATGTTTGCCTCAAAGTAAAGGAAGTGGAGGGTGATAATAAAGCACTGGATGTTACTTACTCTGTTAGTAACTTGTAGACTTGTAACAAAGCATGGGAATTTGTTAGTCCCTGATAGAGTGCAATTAGTATTTTAGCCCTTAATCATAGAAAGTTATTACATCATTGTTTGTGTTGCACAGATTGCATTACACACTTTGTTCCTTTACACCAAATGCAGCATTTTTCAATGCTGTGAAGGTGTTGTATGTGAATATGGCCTTTGGCTGCAACTAAGGTTTGCATTGAAGTGGGTTTTTTTTCCAGTCATTCCAACCTCACTGGTTTTGCATCTTATTATTAAAAAAAAAAAAAGTGTGGATGGCTTATTATTTTTCTTGCTACTTGAGAAATATGTTTGTGTGGAGGAGGAGGTAAGGGACCAACTTGTTCCTTTACCTTTTGACAACACACTGTGACATTTTATTGTAGAGGGCTTTGAATGAGATACTTGGGAATGGGATCTTTACTTTTCCAGGGATATAATGGATGGAGAGTAGAATGTTTAAATATTCATACAGAGCATTTCTTGATAAGTGAAGCTTTTTCCTTGAAAGCTTGTTGCCTGAATTAGAAATGGCAAGCAGTGCAACTGTTCTAATGAGAAGAAAGCAAGCAGATAATGTTTAACTGTATGTATTAACATGATTTTCTTTTTTTTGTTTCTGTTTTTTTCAGGAGAGAAATAGAAACAAACAATAACTATATGGAGATGTCCTGCTAGAATTACAACACTAATGATGTAGACTCTGGAAATGCCTAATATGTCTAAGAAGACGTTATTAAAGCTTTTTTCTGCTTAAGGTGACATCTTTGAACACTTTAACACAAAATTGACTCTTCTTGTAATGGTTCTCATCAGTGCATCTGCCCTTATACTCTCTCACCAAACACACTTGAGAACTGTACCTTCGTCAAGCACTTTCTGTCCTGAAGCTTTTACCAGTATCTGCTGTCTTTTGTATTTATGCATCCTAGCTAAGGCACAGGAGACGGAACGAATGCAAGGATTCATTAATTCTTTGAATTTGTTAAATACTAACATTTAACCATTAGAAGTGGTTCAATGATGTGAGATTCACATTGCTTCAACTTAATTTTTTCTTTGTTGTAGTTTTTTTTAATTGTCAGTTTTTAGCTATTCAACAGATTAAAAGCAAATCATGCCATATTTAGTCCTGGAGTAAAACTCAAGTCTAAATGTTCATGTGGAAATTATTGTAGTAATCTTTTAATATGGCAAAGCAACTTTAAGCTGCAGTTTAGCCAAATGAAACGTAACATGAAATTATATTAGAATGACATTTCCCTTGTTTCAAACTGTTTGGTGTAAGAGAATATTAATATGCAGCTTGGTGGACAGCACCAGTTAATGCACATTTCCTTTTTTTTTTTTTTTTTTTCTGTAACATGTATACTGAAAAAAGTGCATTTGTCTGAGGAACTGTTTGTTTGCTACCACTCAATGAATCTCAGTTTTGAGTAAATGTACCTCAGTCTAAATCAGACTTTTTATGACCTTTATAACTACATTTAAAATAATCTTTAATTCCTATTTCTGGGTGTTTGCAAGCCTGACAGATTGCTATCATGAAAGTGAAAATTTACTCCTCTAGGTGATTCACTAGCTAAATAAACATAATTCTTGTTTAGCAAGCATATACTGTTTCTCAAATTTTTTTCTTTCATTGTCCCAGTATCCAGGTGGTTTTTCTCCCTATTAAAAAATATTTTGAGAAAAATACTTTAATCCATGAAGATGACATACTCATAGCCATGTTAACATGTTTTTTTTGTTGGAACCATGCATCAAGAATTTTAGAATACGTAATTCTATATAAGTTTGTAACTTCTAAAAATGCTGTCTTTTCTTTCAGTTTGTATAGCAACACATTCTGTCTGCTGGAAGAGGATATTAAAAAAATGTTAAGCGGGTGTATTGACTGTACAAAATACTGAACAGCCTGTACCAAACTCCAAGGATAGCTTTCTCTTTTTAGAATGGCAGTGTAGAAGTCAGATATGTTATAGCTTAAAATAGCAATACTACATATTATTTGAACATGTTTCACATCTTACTGCCCAACACAGATGTTTATATTGTGTTTCAAGTCCTTCAGTTACAGATTCTGGCAAACAAAGTTCTGGAGTTTAAGTGGCAAAGGTTCATTTTGAATACAAACTATTTTGCTATATTTTATTTCCTCTCTTCCAAAGCCCCTTGCACTCTTGTGAATACAAAATTCAGTACACACTTATTTCTTGCTCATTATTTAAAATGTTGTTTGAGACTGTGGAGTAGCAGATAGGAATCTTAATTCTTACTGCCAGTTTTCTGGAAGCTCAAAAGAGAAGTCAGTCCCGTATTTTGGAGAAAAGAAGCAACCTCACTTAAATGCATCTATGTAACAAATAGCAGGTGGGTATGGGCGGGATAAGCAAAGTATATATTGTAAGAGGAGACTAGGGGATAAAGGTTTCAAGCCCAAACCCTATGAAATTTGGCTTAGGCCCCAAAATGGCTGCTTCCATGTGTATCTGTTTCTTGCTAAAGGTTTTAAAGCTATTTGTTTCCCTCTGTTGGCTGATTTATGGATTACTGCCTATTATTCCAGCTGTCATTGATCAGTTGAAGTGGCAAAGGTCAATGTTGTGAGTCCAGAGAATGTAGTCCTTCTGATGGATCCCTGAGAGGATCAGCATGCTTCTGTTTCTTTGTTACAAAAATATCTTATGAAAATGCACAGAAGCTTCCAGTTAAAAGAAAGCTACTCTTAAGAGTCAGGCATTCAGGAACTGATTGCATGTGCAACCTTAATTTGCTTCCACTGCAGTATACGTATTTTTGCAGGCTTTGTTAGTATTTCCTGCCTTATCCCTTGCCTCTTTTATTCTAATAGCATGAGCATTGCTCTTGGGTTGAATCAGGTTTAGTATAAAATGGGTTCATCATGTTGTTGCAGCCTTTGAAAGCTTGGAAAATGAGACAGGATTGTGAGAGAAGGAGGTGATCACATTTAGAGAGCTGTGACAGTTCTTACACTGTTCCAGGATTGTTAGCAAATCTACAAATAGAAGAGTTTCATTGCTGATGGTGTTAGTCATGTTGCAACTGATTTGCTGACTGCTGAGGGTTTAGTATGTGCAGCTGAAATTAAAAGGAATTTTATGTGCATATAAAGTACTGTAAAAATAGTATATAACATTGTAAAATCAGCTATGGAGTGCTGTACTAATTAATGGACATGTGAAACTTCTAGCCTTCAGCTTCCTTATGCACAAGTTCTTTTCCTCCAGAAAGAAAAGGAATGGTGCTTAATATCTCAAATAAATGTAGAAATACCTTTTTTTTTTCTTTTTTTTTTTTTTTGTCTGATTTTTCAGCTCAGTGAAGTTGTTGTAATGGCTGCTTACTAATGGAGGAGTCAGTGGAGCCCTTTTTCTGTTCATGATGGATGCCTCCTCCTTTCTGTCACAATTTGTTTTCCTGTGGTCCATACTGAGCCAGTTGAAGATGTTTTCTGCTGATTGAATGGTCTGGGCAGTTCTCTGTGAGGTTGAATGTTTGGAAGGGTGGTGGTGGGAAGGGAAGGAAGGACGTGTGTTTTCAGAAGCAGGTACCTACTGTTGAATAGGCTTAGCTGTGCTATAGCTACACGCCTGTGGGTTGGTAAGCTGGAGGTGCAGCCGGGTGTTTAAAACTGGGAAAGGCTCCCCAAGAAGAACAAAAGATCAATTCTGTTTTCAGTGTAAGATTTAAGTAGTTACGCAGTGAAACATGGTATCATGCACATTTAGTGATACCAGGAGGAGGGAGGAAATGCTGGATATTTTCCATTTTGACCACTTTTTCCACTTTGGAAGAGACTTGTGAATTCATTACAGGAAAGTTATAGTTGAGTGGCTTGTCCTAACAACACAAGTGGGACACATTAAAGTTGTATGAGTTTTGCTAACCTTTAAGTGTCTCTTGACTTTGTAACATCAGCATCTTTAACATACTTTTTTGGTATATGAGTTTGACAAGAAATAATTCTGTCAGTTGAATGCTGAAGTTGCTGCCTTAAGAAAGATGTGGACACTAACCTGAGGGACTTGGACTGGGAAAACCTTGATATTTACAAGCAGACAAATTTCACTACTTCATATATTTTGTACTTCTGGGTTTAATTTATGAAATACTTGCTTCTGTACATCCTCTTGCTCTGTTTTCTTTTTTGGAGACCTGTCAGTTTCATAATGCATTGTCTACAAAATTTTGATGCAAAACAAAAACCCCAAAACCAAACCAACAAAAAAAAACCCCAAAATACAAAACAAAACAACACAAAACAAAAAACCCCAACAAAAACCCTGCCAAAATTATTCTTGTCCCAGACAAATCTGTGGCACCAAAAAAAAGATAATGTTGAGCTCTTGGTCAAGTGTAAATATCCCAATATGTAGGAAGAAGAATCTTAAAAACTTATCACTGTTCACTCAAAGTTGTATTTTGAAGTTACTTTCTGTTCATAGCAGAATTTACATACTTGCAATAATATTCCTTACAAAGGAAGTTTCAAATAAACTAAAAAAGTTTAAAATAAACTGGTTTGATATACATCCATCAGTGCAGCTTTCCTAGCTGAAACTGAGCTGAAGCAACAGTAACAGTGTTTTTAATTCTGCGCATAACAGTTACCTTAATTTTTCAAAATGATTGGTAACTCTTTCACCAGAAGGATATTTACACACTTCAGCTGATTCTAGTGCAGTGAAAATCCAGTGTGGACAGTCTTGAATTTTCTGCAGCACTGATTTTTAAATGAATAATTCTAGGCATTCAAAAACATATCACCCTTTAGGAATGGATTTTGTGTGCTTTTCAAAACCATTTGAACTCATTTTTCCCTACCATTTTGTTAACGAAATACACACACATTTTTCAATGTCATGTTTATTCTTTTGCCAAGTGAAGATCTGTGTAATTTATTGGTAAACTAAGAGAAATTGAGAGCAGTTCATTCTCCATCCAGTTGCAGCAGACCCTTGTTTTAAATTTCATGGGATTTTTTTTGCTTGTGTGCATTAGAGTATGGCAACTTAGACTGGAATTCACTGGCATGAGAATTGACCATTTGATCTTATTTAATCAACTTGAAAGTTTCCCCAAAACTAACCTCCTTTTCACATCCTTGTTTATTTATTTTTCAACCTGACCTCATCCACCATAGTTTAGCATGGGAGAGGAAAGAATTTTGCTATGTATTATAGGAATTTTAAGTAAATGAGTCTGGCCTCATATAAAATAAACATATGAGTGTACAGCTGGTGTGTTTTCTTCAAAAAATCTGTTCTATATTGTCTGTTCTACTTTATATATTTTAATATAAATATCTACCTTTCCATTCACAAAGTTAAAAGCCTGGCCTGGATACAAACTTGACAGCATTTCTCTTCCAATAATAATCCTGAAGCATTCTTGGTAATGATACTTTCAGTATCCAAGGATCTCTAAGCCAAATGTCAATAAAAAACCTTGTTGTTTGTTAACATAAAGGGATGCATAATGTTTGTGTTATCTATTCTTTCCTGACATTGGCCTTTTTCCACAAGTGGAATTCTGGCAAACCCGAGTCAGTGATCAGTTGGACCTCTCCTTCAATCAGTTTCCCTACATGTTTTGCAAGAAACTGTCTTGTCACACTGCGAGCAGAGCGCAAATGGGCGGGTCTTCAGCTCTTTCTCCGGAAGTCTTTTCGTAGTCAGACATTCAAGAGGCAGTGAATTTCTTACTCCCATCTAAGTAAGAGTTCCTTCCCCCTTCCTTATGCTTTCTGGGAAGACACTGTTTTCATGTTTTCTGTCTGCTGCTTCGTTTGGGTGCCCATGGGGGAAGCCTGGCATTGGATGCTGTTTCACAATGTACCAAAAAATTTCTGTCTTTACTTATTTCCCTCTCTCAAAAGAGGAAATCTCCTGAGTTTAACTTGACTCAGTCTGTTTGGCACAATGTAAATAGAGAAATATTGCTTTAATAACTGAGTGAATTCAATCTCCCATGTGAAGTACGGCATTTTTTTTTTAAAGTTAACTGCAGCATTTTCAGTCAGAAAGTGGAAAGAAACATGATTTCATTGGGATTTTAAAGGGCATAGAGTTACTCAGATACAAGGCTCCACTCTAAGTGTGCTTCTGAATTTTAGTGGTGGCAATAACCTGTGTGTTAATAGTGAGAGTTTATAAGCTGTTTGCATATCCTGTGTGCATTTGCACTTGTCATCTTAATACTGAATTAACTTCCTTTGCTTGTAAAATCAGTTTGTGCCACTTGAGAAACTTGTTTTTTTCTTCTTTTGAATTTCATACGCTCATAGATGCTACAACATTTCATCTGCCTGCACAAGTTTACGTGCATCTTGAGAATGAAGTGGATGTTTGTGTAAAATGAAACAAGATACTCTAGACTGATGACTGTATTTTAAGTTGAGCTCGTGGGCTTTCAGATGAACAAGCTGTCTTGATTTGTGCCCTCATATGTGAAGCGTTACACTTTAATCTTGAACTCTTGAGTTTATGCATCCTTTCTTTCCTGTTCTGTAAACATCTGAAAGAACCTCAGATGTTAAAAAGTCCTCGCTTTATGCTTAGTCCAGGAATAAAAATTTCCAAACTAAGCATCTGAGCAAGCTAGATGGAGGTTTAGCTTTAGTTTGAGCTACGCTATTACATTTCAGCAAAAGGATGACATAAAAGGTTGTGGGTCTTTCACTATGTACTGTAATTGTATAGCTATTAAAAAAAAGCTGAAATTTTATTTTGCAAGCATTAATATATGCAGCTGGTGTTTTACCGGTATTACCCAAGAATCTTACAAGTATTTGCATCAGTTCAGATTAGCAGCTACGTAAAACAAAGGATGAAAGGATTGAGAGCTCTCCTTTTCAGGAATACAGAACTGTTAAATTGGTTAAAATTCAGATGTTTGTGCTATGTGGCTGCAATACATTGCATGTTAAATCTGTCCCTCTTCTGCTGGTTTTCTGGAAAACATTGCTGCTAAATTCTTACAGTAATTTTTTATTTTATTTTTTTTTTAACCTAAATTGGCTACCAGTGTTTTTTTCAAGTGCTTAACTGGTTTACAGCTTAGTTCTCATGAGATGCTTCACTGGGTCTTGTGAGTGTGGTGCTTCATCAAAATATGCTTGAAACTGTATTTTTTCTTTAGGTTAATGTAACTTAATTGCTATTAACTTGAGCTGTATTCCATCCAACTTCATATTTCATGATAATGCGTGGTCTTTCGGTTGTATTGATCTTCTTTAATTTCAAGAATACCACATAAAGAATAATTCAGAGGAGTTTTTAGTTCCTGAAATTTATGCGTATTTTATTTTAAATGTTAATAAATAGCTATTGTATCTGCTTTTTGGATTGCTGGTGAGTATTAATGATTTTTTGGAAAACTGAAAGTAAAAGGTGGAGACAGGAATACTTGTCCTGGGAAGTAGATGAAATGCTGGAACACCAAACAGAACTAGCAGGTGCATGAGACAAAAGATATTAAGCAGCAAAGAAAGGTTGATTCTTCACTTGCACTTCAGTGTAGCTTTTCAGATGCCGGAAGAATCTTTTGAACAAAGAATTAAAATTAAGTATATTTACATAGTCCAGTTGAATTCCTAATTTGGTCTGCTTGTTTTGTGGGGTTTTTTGTTTTGTTTTGGGGTCATTTCTTTCTTCTTTCCCCCATTTATCTCGTATATATTTCTTCCTCTTGTAACATTATGATTCTGCTTTTGGTCTTACATAAGTTTACAGTCTTAAGAGTTAACTTGCACTCCAGTATAAATTTCCTTATTTCACATTTTCTTTAAATAAGCCATATATCGTCCAAGGCTCTGAAGGTTAGTTGTGTTCAGTGTATAGGTCATTCCTCTGCCACAGGTCCTCCTTGCTCTTTACTAGACTTCCCCAGCTGATTTCATGGTTGGTGATTTTTCTAGTCTTGATTAATTATAAGTTCATCATCTGAAGAAGTTACTCAGTTACTAGCTTATTTCTTTGAATAATTGTTAATCTTTGGAGCTGGCTATACTGATAACTTGCATCCTTTATTTTTTTTATCCTCATACTGAGTAAATGACAAGATAATGAAATACAATTAAGTAAGTTCTATATTCGATTAAAAAAATACTGAAGGTTTCCCACACAAGCTTATGTTCTGAATACTTTTACTGCTTAACTCTCTTACAAGTTCTAGTTAGTTTTCTCTGTGCCAAATGTGTCTTAATGGTGTTAAAGGCTTTTGAGGTAGACTGAAAAAGTCTGTTTAAACACAGTTTTTCTGCAGGATTATACCATGATGGAGTTTCTCATTTAGTGTCTCTCTTTAGATCTAAGAGTAAGATTGTGACTGTTGAGTAACTGAGCCTACCTGCTTGCTCTGCAACAGAAAATTCACTTGAAAGGACACTTTGACTTTCTACCTTCTTTTTCTTTTGGTGTTTTCCTCCTGTTCCTTGCAGTTCAATTTATCATACCTATCACATGTAAAAGAACAATGAGCTGTTGGTTTATTCAGTTGGAACAAGTGGGGAGGGATAATGGGAAATCTTTCAAGAAAACAAGAAACAGATGGAATTGTGAGATATTCCCACCTGCAGGGAGCAAACACACTAGCAAAGCATAAGGTAAAAGGAAATAAGAGGAAATGCTGTTCAGAGGTATGCTGTTTCTCTATGCATTTATATATTGGTTCAGAAGTTTATGTTGTTGTGGTTTTTTTTTTCTTTTTTTTTTTTTTTTCCCCCTTAATTAAAGGAGTTTGCTGTTCTTAAACCTATGGTTCTAATGACTGCAAAGAATAAAACTCTTTTTCTGTTGGGAGAAACTGTAATTTTCCATTTCTTTTAATTTATTGATTTTAAATTTGGAAGGTACTTCTCAGTCCTTTACTCCTTCTCTTCCATCTTCAAATTCCCGAGAAAGCTCTACAAGCCATGCAGGAAAAAGTTTCTATAACACAGACTTTTCAACAAGTAAGTCTTGGAAGCTTGGGAGCTTGGAGACAAGCTGCCAGCCCATGGAAGAGTGTGCAGAGAGAAGCATCAGCCTGGGGTGATGCTACCTGGGTGATAATGCAGGTGACTTATCAAGATGAAAGTGTAAAAAGAGACCTGAGATAGAGTATGCCTAGAAGTTAAGGTACCACTAAGGCAGAAGCTTACCTGGGACCCCAAATGAGACCATCCCTGCTGCAGAGTGTCTTTCAAATGATGCATGAGCAACACGGAAGAAAAGCACTCTGGATACAGTTTGGGAGTTAATGATTTAATAAAGCACTGGGGTAATAGTGTGTTCAGGTGTACAGAACAGAGTAGTAACTACTTACTGTCCTGTACTTTTAAGTCACTCAATGTGATAAGATTTATTTAAATAAGCCAGCTAGCTTTCCTGAAATCCTGGTATCAAAACACTGCTGGAAAAAACAAATTGTTACTCGTTTGGCAGTCAAAGGTAATCTTGAGTGTGATATTCAAAATGTTTACTTCTGCAAACATCAGTGTGCTCAAATTTCTCCTCTTAGAGAAACATCTTCAACTAAAGTGCACAAGAGTAATGCAGTAATTTTTCCATTTATACCTAGTCAACCATCAGCGGGCATCGACTCATCTATATTTAACTGATAATGTAATAATCCTATGGTAATAAATCACATTTTCTGCAGGAGAGTTGAAGGACACCAAAGGGTGAGACACTGCACAAATAGATGTCCCTGGACTTTAATTAAGACAGACCGAGGAAATGGGGATAGTTGAGGGAAGAACATACTGGAAGCAAATATATTACTTTTTTTTTTTTTTTTTTTTTTTGCTGATTTTGGTTGTCTTTCGTGTGGAGTGGGAAAAAATAATGGGATACATGGAAGCTATGGAAAAGATGTTGAAGGTAGAAAAGCAATAGGGGCTGAGAAGGTTTTAGTGACAAAGGTACAGGATGAACTGTGGATAGAGAAGGTGTGGAAATGGATGTAAAGGGATCTTGAAGTAAATTTGTTGATAGTAATTGGGGATTTTTCAGTCTTAAGACTGGTTGAATTGAGAAAAAAGAACTGTAGCGCAGGTATTTCATTACACAGGTAGGAGGAAAGAGTTGAAAGTATGGCTACCTGCTGCCAGGATGGCTGCAGTTCTGTGGTGGTTGCAGCTTCCTGCACAAAGGTAAGAGCTTGACTTTGGGTCACATCTGTTTGAGGAGGGAAGTCAAGAGGAAAACATTCAAGTTGGTAGGTACTTTACCTAGTAATCTGCCCACAAAATGTGGAGGGATGAGCCCTGTGCAGCTTTTCAAAGACAAGAACAGCGCGGAGTCTTAAAGGAGACTACACTTCTGACTATGAAAGTTTGCAGGAGAGACATAAGACGATTTTAGCCTTCCCCTATCATCCAGCTTTCATCACTAATACATTCACTGCTGCTTGATTTGGATTGGGTTTTGTAGTTCTTTCAGTCTTTATGGGATGCTGTGATACTGCAGAAAGTTTTGGAGCCATGTTCTTTTTAAGCACAAAGCTTCGCAGACTTAAGGCTAGCACAAAGTCCTTGGTCAGTACTGTCACCAAGGCTAACACCTACTACACTACAGATCAAATCTGTAATATAAACAAACAAGCAAAAAACCTAGGAGTTTTCTACCCCACTAACTCTAGAGAAATGAACCAAAATAGGAGATGTAAAAATACTAAATCTGAATTTAATTTTATTGCCTGAACTGTGATCCAGAAAATATGGAAAAAATAAACTTCAGTCCAGAGTTTTAACAAGTTCAAGAAGTTTGTTGCAAAACAAATATTTTGAAATTTCAACCCTTTCTGCAGATGTTTGACAATCAAAATCTCCCCACAAATGGCATTGTGTATGAATGGATATGCCAGTTAGGCCGAAGGTCTGGCTAATCTGTTATTCTGCCTCTGATTGCAGCTAGCTGAAAGAAGAGCGTAAGAGCAAGGAAAGCAGAAGCTGTCTGGTGTGCTTCCCTAGTCCCAAACTAGCTGGGACTTTCTAAATCGGGATCCTTTCTGGATTTTTACTTAGTGAATAAAATAATATTAACATATCTGCATCAGAAACATGACTTATTTGACAGCCAAGAGCAAGAAAGTCCATTGAGAACTTTCTCAAAAGGACTAAGTTAAGCATTGATGTTATCTGTTAAAGAGAAACTTCAACCAAATAAGAAAAATGATTAAGATATTGCATAGAATGCCATTTTACAGACAAAATGGCATTTACTTTGCAAAATTAAATCTGTACTGCACATGATAGAAATGGGGCTGGAAAGTTTCAGTTACTAGGTGTAGCTAAAGGACTATCCACATCCTGTTTTCCCCTAGAAAAATACCTCAGAGCTCCACCAATTAATTACCTTTGGAGAGCATTTGGTCGAAGTTTCCGTCTTTAAATGTGTTTGGTATTCCAGAGGAAGCATACTAAAGCAACCTACAGAAGAACTAAATATAGGAACTGGATGGGGGCAGGTGCTGCACTCCCACTAACTCAAGTGTTCTGTCCCTGCACAAAGACAAAATGTGCTTGACGTTGGGTTAGTTACTGGCTTGGGCTCGCTCTTTCCTATTGATTTCTTCCCTCAAGCTCGTGTCAGCGCTTGCAGGAATTAGCATAGGAAAACGTGTTCCCTGGTGAAAGCTGGGTCCTTTGCTTTTCGCCAAAGTGTAATTGCTGGAGGAAATAGCTTTCTGAAATAGATGTTGCTTAGGAATCCAGGTTTTCCTTCCAGGAACTTCTATTCCCAGAACAGAGGTGAGATGCTGTTGGATATTAGCTCTTGTATTGTACATATTTTAACCTGAGTATTCAGCTTTCTTTACAGGCATAGAACCCTTTTGTAAAAGATTGAATGTCAAGCACACTGTAATTTACACAAAGCTCAGATTATTCTAAAGCTGGTATAATGATGTCGTTACCCAAGTTAGATGTATTATTTTGAGAGAGTAAGAGCTAGAATGGGAAAAGTCCTTTTTATAAGCTTGTGATCATAGTTGTTACCTGTGCAAGTGCTGATCTATTTGTCAACTTCGTTATGTACTTCCGCTGCTTGTGTGCCCACTTCTGCAGTGCAGTGTTGGCAGCATGGTTCTGGGCCAGAGCAATGAACTTTCCTGCTTGAATTGCTCTCAGTTTACCAAATTTACCAGCTCAGTAGCACCCCGGCCTGCTGCAGGCTTCTGTCTCAGAGCTGGATCATTTGTGGGGAGTTTAGAGCAGGATCAGTTCAAATGTGCTAGTCTATCTGCACTGGGTGAGCAAACAACACATCTGACAGTGTAGTGAAATAAAAAGGTTTGGAATCCACAATTTTATGGCTTAATTCACTGATTAACAGCACTGATTAACAGTTCTGGTGTCCTCAACATAAGGACATGGAGCTGTTGGAGCAAGTCCAGAGGAGGCCACAAGGATGATCAGGGAGGGGCTGGAGCGCTTCCCGTATGAAGACAGGCTGAGAAGGTTGGGGCTGTTCAGCCTGGAGAAGAGAAGGCTGTGTGGAGACCTCAGAGCAGCCTTCCAGTATCTGAAGGGGGCCTACAGGGATGCTGGGGAGGGACTCTTCATTAGGGACTGTAGTGGCAGGACAAGGGTAACGGGTTAAAACTTAAACAGGGCAAGATATCAGGTAGATAATCAGGTTAGATATAAGGAAAAGTTCTTTCCTGTAAGGGTGGTGAGGCACTGGAATGGGTTGCCCAAGGAAATTGTGAATGCTCCATCCCTGGCAGTGTTCAAGGCCAGGCTGGATGGAGCCTTGGGTGATATGGTCCCTGCCCATTGCAGGGGCATTGAAACTAGATGGTCTTAAGGTCATTTCCAACCCTAACTATTCTGTGATTATAGAAAAGGAGGGGACAGGGTTGGAATGTTTTCATTTTTCTGTTTTGGTGCCTCAAACTTTCTGTGGAACAGGAAACATCCTTTACTCTTCATACCTTGGTTTCATGTCAGTAACATGGCACCTCTTCACTTACCAGGCATTAGGAAAAAAATGAGCATGCAGATACAGTAAAGGTAAGTTTCATGAATTTCTTTTGCTTCAGACTTTGACACTCAGTTGATCCCAAGTCAGGCTAATTATTCCAGCTCTGTAGGCAGTTCGGAATTCGTGCAAGAGGCTGTGTTTTCTCTCCTGTATAGAAAAGCACAGTGGATGGGCTTGCTAGCTACTTGCTTTAACTATTTGCATTCCTCTTCTATCCTTTGCTTTCCAGCTTAAGACATCTTGAAGGGGCAGGTGTAAGTGTGCCTAAAGTTTTTTTTGCTTTCTAGTATAAGCAGTTACTGTATGAAAATTGCTCTTTTCAAGCCTGTCAGTCAGGAAAATAATACCAGTGAACCATACAGCAGTTGGACTGAACTCTAGAAAATAAAGATGCAATTTCTTACAAATATGTCAAAAGATTTAATCTGGGCAGTAAGTGAATGTGCAGACCACTCTGTTGTATCTGCATGCTTGATAGCACTACAAAGTTCCTTATGAAGAAACATGCTTTAACTTTTTTGGACATTCTAGTTAGCTTTTTCAACTGATTCCTGTATATAGTATCTACCTCCAATAAGCTGATCAATTAATTTGTATTTGCAATTAATGTAAATAAGGCCAGACTTCAGTTCATTGGATATGGGCTTTTATAGCAAAAGACCACAATTGTAAGCTGATGGCATTTGGGAGATTTTAAATAAGCAGCTATCTTAATATTATTTGGGTGTGCTTCACTTGAAATGTTTCAAAAGCTGTTTCAGATATTTCTTATCAGATTAGGATGGTCCACCTTCAAGTTAAACCTGGAATGTTAGAAAATGTTAGAATGTTAGTATAGATAGAATTCAATGCACGGGCCGAGCTGAGTAAAATGAGAGCAAGGCCACTTCATGCTAAGAGGTTGCTAGTAATAAATTGGTGTTTGTATTGCTTTACAAAGAATAAACTAGACTTGCTTCCTGTAGGAGGATTAGGCTGTCGTAACAATAAAAATATATGGGGGAAAAAGTAAAAAAAGACAACAAAAGTTGAAATCTAAAGGGTTGTTTTGTTCTGCCAAGGATGTGGGAAGAGTGGAAACATGCTGTCTTTTAGCGTGTTTTCTGGAGAAAGGTATTTAGATGGATGCAGCTGGGTCTAATCTTAAGGCAAAATTAAGCTGTTAGTGCTGCCTCAGCAATTTGAGGAGAGAGAGAAGGACTGTTTTCCACCAGTTTAAGTGCATACCAAATGAAAAGTGGAGTAAGTGGAAAAGCCTGGAACATCAGCAATCTAAATTTCACTGTCAGATGAGTGAGATGACTGTTGGCTATTTAAGTGTGTACATCTGAGTACAGTTTAGACAGGGCGCCACAAATGCATCAGAAAGTCTGAAGTGGAGACCCAGTAGAGAAGGATTACGGCTGGTCCTGGTCATGACAGAAGCTGCTTAATTTAGAACCATGAGAGCATCAAATATTGCAGTGTGCAAGGGGTAAATATAGCTACTGGTTTGGGAGGTATCAGGTTCAGAGTGGAAAGAGGATGGAAACAATTGAGGCAAATTCTGTGACGAATATGGAAGTATTCACTGCAGTCATTCCATTAAGCTCAGGCACCAAATATACTTTAGGGAAGCATTAGGGGAATGTATTGCTCAGCCAAGGCCAAGGTGGTGGGAGCTCTGCTGTGGGGAAGTTCCTCCCTGACAGTCCCTCCTTGTCTGCCTCCCACTGAATGGAGAGGTTGGTTTCACACTGTCCAGAAAGTGAAGTACTCAGGTATTTTGTTTTCTTCTTAAACTCACACTTCTGTGTTTTGACCCAGTGCTGCAGAAAACTGTTGATATTTATTGCCCTCCCTGTTTATACATTGCTGGGAATATATTACATCCTTCAGAGTTCTTTGTTCTCAATTGTGGGAGGGCAGATTTTGTGATTCGAGTCTGGCTTTTTTGAGGGACCTGTTCCCTCTGTGGTTTGGAGTTAGGTCCCCAGTGGAGTACTTACTGCTAAGCTTCCTACCATGATGCTGAGCAGCAGACAAGTCCTTGTCAGCTGTGTGGCAAGACACCCTGATATGGCTGCTTTGCTACTTACCTGAGACTGGTAACTTCAATCATCTGTCTCCTGGGGCTGGCAGGGATTGAGGCAGAATGCTTGCCAGAGGCGCTATAGCTATCCAGGTTGATTGGTTGTGGACTGTTTTTTGTTTTGGGAGGAGCGTGTTCCGTCTCTAGGATAGTTCCCATAGCTCTGAAATTTTTGTTACTCTTCAATGCAGTTGCTTCATATGAAATGATCTAGCCTTGTTGGAGACAGCAGAGGGAGCCATTGAGTTGTGGCTTGTTTGCTGCTTTAAATGAGAAGAAACCCTCTGACATCGAGTTGTAGAGCACTTTTTCTTTTCACATTTAACTGCCTCGACAAATGAGAATTTGGGGAAAAAAAATAAAATCCATGTTAGGTCAATACATGTTACACTAGTGTCACTTGTGGTATCGAGATGCTCCAAATACTCGATTTCATTAGCATTCTGGGCAGCCTCCTAAATAAATTCTGAAAACATAGCTTTGTGCAGTGAGCAATGACATTAGTTTATCACATGCACACAGTCTCTACTAGAATGTACAATATTGTTTGTTAAAATCTGTACTATAAACTGTGTTATTTTTAACCTGTATTTGTTATTGGCCTCATTTTTCTATCTAGTAATGTTTGTGATATTTCTTCCTACTGTTTTGTATTTACTTCAGTCTGTATATTCCCATATGTTCGCACAGTGCCTGGAGCTGTGTGGGAGAATGTTAACAGAAGAGCTTTGCGAGAATGTTAACAGAAGTTTCCAAAAGAGAGCTATGAGTGCACAAAATGTGTTTCCATGTTTTCAAAAAAGTATTAACAGATAGACTGTGGTAAACGGGTGAGAAGAGAAAAGCATTTACATTCTTATTCTTGATTCTTCTTATTACCTGCTAGAAACCACAACAAAAAAATGGCACCTCATAGTGGTATGTGTCTTCTCCACAAACACATTGAGGGATGTGGTCCCTGAGTCCAATGGTGCAGTATAAACTGTGGTGTGGGAGGAGAAAGCGGAGGTGGGAAGATGAAGTTAGCTGCTGAGAGAAGATCAATGCCAGATGAGATTTTACTCCAGGCATCTTAGTTCCTGTAACCTAGAGCTAAATGATAGTGTTTGCATTGGAAGCAGTGTTTAGTATGCTTAACTGTGTTTCGTTTGCATCAGGGCTCTGCTATTACACAGTATCTGTTCTCTAGTTTTGAATAGCAGGAGTAAGAGTATCACGTATACTCTTTATGATGATTTCTGTTTAGCTACATCCTGAATGCACATCAATCTCAAAAAGCGCTATTCTTCAGTTCACAGGTAATTTTTCTTGTGGAAACATCTAAGATACAATGCTGATTCAATGTTTGAACACTCCTTGTGTCTTTGTGAGGGGAGGTTTTAGTTTCATGCTTTTCTTGCCATCCCATCTGCACGATTGTTCTTGTGCACCTTCGCAGCTCAACTAGTTCAACTGCCCTGCAGTGAGCAGGGACATCTTCAACTAGATCAGGTTGCCCAGAACCACATCCAGACAGACCTTGAATGTCTTCAGGGATGGGGCGTCCACACCTCTCTGGGCAACCTGTTCCAGTATTTTACCACTCTCATTGTACAAACTTTCTTCCTCATGTCCAGCCTGAATCTCCCCTCTTTTAATTTAAAACCATCATCCCTCATCCTGTTGCAACAGACCCTGCTAAAAAGCCTCTCCCCATCTTTCTTATAGGCCCCTTTTAAGTACGAAAAAGTCTTCCTGAAGTCTTCTATTCCCCAACTTTCTCAGTCTTTCCTCATAGGAGAGGTGCTCCAGCCCTCTGATCATTTGTGTGGCCCTAATGAAATCAGTCCAGAGTTCAGTGCAAATTATGAAATATTTCTTTAATAATCAGAGATGTAACTGAAGATAGTTAGGTGTCAGTGGAAAAAGATTTAACAGAAGATAAAAACACACTCAGGACCGAAGCCCATGTTCTAGAAAACCTAGGCTCAAATATATGTACACAAAAATGAGAGTCCAGAGTTTAAAAGCATACGGAAATGAGGCTTCATCAACATTCTAGAAGCCCTTATTGCAGTCAGACAGCTTGATATTGTTTTCATGTTAGTATATCTGATTGTATAGCATCTGCAGAGCTAAATATGGTGCAAGGAGGGACAGATTTACTGATCCTATCACTTCTTTGCAGTGGTCACCTCCCTCTATGTGAGCTCTGGCAGTGGTTTTAAAACATGGAAAGTTACATGGGAAACTAAGCTGTCAAACAGTTTGTGCATAATATAAGCTTCATGTACAGAATTGTGACTGGGGAAGCTGAGGTCTTGGTTCAATGCTGACATCTGGAATCTCAGCTGAGAAGCCCAAACATGGTATTGTATCATGTAGTATCTGTTGTATTTAGTGTATCTATATTAACTTCGCAAGCTCTCAAAGACAGAGATTCTGGTGTGGATGTTAGTGCAGTCAAAATAATCCAGAAGTCCTGCTCTGGTGTCTTTGTTAATAAGTCATTGAGGAAGGGAAGAAATTCATACTTCCCAACAGGATTCCAATACAATTCATGAGGTGTGTGCTGTTAGGTATGAGCCTGCAATATTTCTGTGCCCGTAAATGGCAATCACTTTCCTAAATGAGAAATTATAGAAATTCTTATTTTGATGGGTCTATTAGTCTTTGTTCTAAACAAGGAAATTATGCTTCCAGGGAGAAATCTGTACACGTAGAGCTCTGTAAAGAAAACACAGACAATTAAAATCATGATTCTGGGCATTTGTAGAATCTTAGATTACTATTTGTACTGTCATTGACGTAAAACTAAAAATACAATCTTATGTTTTGCCCCTTTTGGATATTTGCTCTGAAGCTGGAGCATCAAAACATGATCTTGTTCTTGCTTTTGAATTGTTTGAAAGATTGAATTAACATCTAAACTCTTGCGGTTTAGGCTTATCAAAATTTAGACCTGAGCAGAATGAGTGTCGTCTTCATTTTTTTTAATTTCAGTAGCTGCCACAGCTGTGATTTGATGGAATTTTGCATTGGACAGCAAGGAAGGAGCAGTAAGCTTCTGTCCTTTTAAAGACGGCTCTTCTGAAATCTAATGGCAACAGTTTATTCACCTCAACAGATTTTCCGCTGCTGTTCTTTCAAATGGATGTGCAGAGGTCTGGGGACATTAGTTTTTAGGTTAAAGAAATATATAATTTTTTTTAATTGCAGAGTACGACCCAGTTTCAATCAAAATTGAGATGTATACTCTGTATAGTAATTATATTTCAAATCCTGTTATACCAGCTAATTCTTCTACTGAGGTTGTTGATGTTTTACTTTAACGTATGATGCCTGAACTTAACAATTAATTTAAGAAGTGTATTTTGTATTTCAGAAGGTCACCAAAACCTTTTATGAGTCAAGTTACAGATATTCCCAATCTCCTTGGTGTTTTTATTTTAAAGTTTTCTAGTGTTATTAAGATGAAGCCTGCAAATGGAGAGAGAACTGCTTTTCTTTAATCTTCTTATTTTAATGTATGTTTATGGCATGAGAGAGTGCTTTACCTAAAACAATCTTCACACCATCTCTATGTTTTTTTTTCGCTCTTGCTCCCACTCATTCAAGTTACCCATTTGCTGATGAATGGTTGGCCATGTTAACATCTTCCTCTTAGAAGAATTATGACCGTCATTTGGTTCTTACGGTTGACTTGAAACAGTTCCTGAGCTGAAAATGCAAAAATCTAATAACCTGAAGTTCCAAGAACTTGTGTTTAATTTAAATCAAATAAATATATAAATGAAAATCCATGAAGAAATTATAAATGAGGAGAAAAGAAGGCTGAAGAATTTTGATTACTGTTTCAAACAATATTTGGGTTAAGACATAAATTTCCAATATACAACAGAAGAATTAACCTTTCTTTTTACTTCAGTAGTTTTGTTGATATCTTTTCTTCCTGCAAACTAGTCACACCATTCTTAATTCCTAGACAGAGCATCAAATGAAAGCTGGAGCATTCTGGCATGTCTGTCCACTGTAATTACTTGAAGATTTTATTTTTTTTTGGTGACAAGTTGACCTTCCTCGTTTCCAGCTGTCATGTACTAATATACACGACAACATAGTATTATACACTACAATGACCTTCATCTCCCCATATGTACTTGTCCTTCCTTGTTGCCATTCACGTGTCTAGATAGTTTCCAGTTATAGCTGCTAAAATTATGAAGTTGATGCTGAAACTCTGTCACTTCTTGCAAATCTAATGTCTGACCTTCATAGCTGTATTCTGCTATTGGAGCCCAGAGATAAACAACTCATCTTGTTGGCACTTTTATTCCTGTGGGCAGATGTACACTTATGAGATCATCAGGTTGGAAGTCATTCTATGACTTTTGACAACTTAGCTGCTTATTAGCAAAGCATTAAAAAGAAAAGTAAACCCAAAGAACTGAACAAACCAACTTGTGGCTATATTGTGAATAATACTGATTGGTGTTACGCATTGAAAGTGTCAGTCCACTCTTGAGTCTGGTCCCTCATTCAAATAGTCTGTGGTCTGTAAACTGTGGTCCGTTATTGTAGGTACTGAGCTGTAGTTTGCTGTTAGCTCTTCAAGCCAGATCTTCATGTATGAAATAGAATGTTGCTCTGGTGCCCGGAGACCTGTGTTGCTCCTCAGAAAGGCTGAGATATCACCTACGCCAATGGCATCAAAAGGTGCTGATGCCTACTACTAGATTTCTCACAGGCTGCAGCTCAGGCCATGTAATCTTTCATATTCATCATAAGGAAGGCTGAATGCTACCTCAGTTGCAGATATGGTTGCATGAAGTTTGGATCTGTTTACTTCTCCCAGAGGCTGCCATCAGTTTGGTACTGAAATATTTGGTTGCAGTCAAGGTTGGTTTAGTTTGATTCATTCTATCTTCAAAGAATTCTGAGTTTTTTTGAAACAGGATAATTTTATGACCATTTGAACATGTAAAACAGTGAGTAGGAATGAAGTGGTCTAAGTTCGATTTTCCATTGGCTAAGCACAGTATGAGGCTTCTTGCCTTCAGAAATTTGTTTTCTTTCTCTGATTGACCTATTATTATAGGTCTAAACCGGTTGCTATTAAGGAGTTTATAATTGTGGTTTAAGCCCAACTGTAACTCAGAACCACGCAGTCTCTCTCTCACTCTCCCTCCTTCCTCTCCCTCCGCTCCTGGAGGAATGGGGAGGAGAATCGAAAGAATGTAACTCCCCTGGGTTGAGATAAGAACAGTCCAGTAACTGAGGTATAACACAAACCGCTGCTGTTGCCACCAGTAGTAATAATGAGAAGGGGAATAACAAGGGAAGAGAATACAACCGCTCACCATCCGCCGACTGCTTGCCTGACCAAGCAGTGACCTAACCCTTCTGGGTGACTCTCATTTTATATACTGGGCATGACGTGCTGTGGTATGGAATACCTCTTTGGCTAGTCTGGGTTAGGTGTCCTGTCTCTGCTTCCTCCCAGCTTCCCCTCCTCCCTGGCAGAGCATGAGGCTCAGAAAGTACTTGGTCAGAGTAAACATTACTGAGCAGCAACTGAAAACATCGGTGTTATCAGCGCTGTTCCCAGACTGAAAGTCAA
>WYDI02013084.1:0-17941 GCA_009867235.2 Psittacus erithacus | reverse complement strand
TCCAGTGGAAGGTGTCCCTGCCCGTGGCAGGGGTTGGAGCTGGAGGAGCTTTAAGGTCCCTTCCAACACAAACCATTTGAGGATTATTACACACTGTTGCTTAGGGTGGTTGTAAAGGCTAAAATAGCTTGAGATCCTTGTAAAAGCTTTCTACATTGTTTTAAGTAACTGGAAGGCTGAGGCTGGCCTAGGTATGTCATACCATTTTGCTGTGGAAATGTTAATTGTAGTACTGTAGCTGAGTCTAAATGAATTTTGAAGCAGAGATTTGACTGTTTGCTGAAGAATGAAGGGTGCAGCTGGTGTGCCCCTGTGAAATTAGCACATTTCTGTGTGGCTAATTCAGGCAGAAATCTGAGACATGCACATCGTGTTATAGTAAATTGTTGAATAGAATTATTCCATGGTAAGGTTGTGGGCAGAAATATGCCTCTTTTAATGTATTTAAAGATACACTGAATTTTTCTTCAACCTTAATTGAATTTGCTGCATTTAGAAGATTTGTTTTACAGGTATTTGCTCAGGGATGTGTTCTTTCAGTTACAGAATTCTAATGCCATTTAATATGTGTGCATGTTTCCTGCCTGTAGAAACAGGATCTTTTGGAACTTTTTAAATTACATGTTTGCAATAGTCTGCTTTCTCTAATAAATTAAACTGGGAAAAAAAGACAACTAAAGTACATGCATCATGGACACATGTTTTTAAATGGCTGCTATAAGACCATCTGAATTGCCATGAACACTGTAGAAATCCCAGTAAACATGCTCCCTAGAGACCAAAGGGAGGAATGCAGATGCTCACAACTTCTGTCTAGTTTTCAGAAGAAAAGAATATATTTCTTTAGCAGCACCACTTCCTATAAGGAATATATAAGTCATAAAGAGTGCAATATCCTACAAAAAGAAGGGCAGATTAGAGAGTTTTAAAAGTGAAATAAATGGTAAGTGCTTTCTATATCTCAATCCCTCAAACATCTTCAGTCACTTCCTAGGTTCAGGAGAGTTATTAAAAATTTAGAGTTAAGAATCCTAAATAATCATATTTTGTCTTTCAGTTCCTTACTGATGCTTCCGAATATTTCACATCCTCCATGGAAGATGATGACTCCTCTCCATTTATTTGCAGCTGGTACTCTTGGACAGTAAATCCTTACTGGTACCTCATCAAAATGCAGATCCTTTATGAAGCATTTTGAATCCCTGCATGCTGGCAGTCCATCAGCAAGCAACCTTATAAGTTTGTGCTCCTCAAAGACACCCAAACTTTCTAAGTCAGTGCTTTGCCTAGATAGATATAACAGGAAAAACTTGGAATTAGTTTAGGAATTCAGGCCTTCCCACTCTAAAAAGGCCACAAGCTACGTTTTCTATACTATATTTAGGGTAATTGCATTGGTTATTTAGTGCCTTACAGGATTACCACAAGTAACTCTAGTGGCGTTGTGATTTCAGTTATGAAAGTGAAAATATACATCTTCATGATTTGAGGTACCATTATTTCTGGGAGAATGTTGCAATACTTGTTCCATGAGATGTATTATATAAACACCTTCTAATTTCCATGATCTGGATTTACCACATCAGGTATTTGCTGAGGTATGGAAGCCAGAAGTCATGAGGCCTGAGGCTCCTTTTCTAATCAGTGGAGACAAAGAGGCATATCTTGAGGACAGCTCAAATTTCAGGTGTGTCAAGTCATGCTCTGGAGGTGTCTGTTCATCTCTATTGATTAGAAAGGGAGCCTGTGTACTTCAGATGCCTCAGTTAAAGTATTGTTGTGGTTTAAGCCCAGCCACGCAGTCTCTCATTCACTCCCCCCGTTTCCTGCCTCAGCTCCTAGAGGGATGGGGAGGAGAACTGAAAAAATACAACTCCCATGGGCTGAGATAAGAACAGTCCAGTAACTAAGGTATAACAGAAACCTCTGCTGCTACCACCAATAATAAAAATGACAAGGACAGTAACAAGAGAAGAGAATACAACGGCTCACCACCCACCGATACCCAGCCCCACACCCAGCACTGATCTAGCCCTTCTGGCTAACTCCCAGTTACATCCTGGGCATGACGCGCTGTGGTATGGAATACCTCTTTGGCTAGTTTGGATCAGGTGTCCTGTCTCTGCTTCCTCCCGGCTTCCCCTCCTCCCTGGCAGAGCATAAGGCTCAGAAAGTCCTTGGTCAAAATAAACATTACTTAGCAACAACTAAAAACATCTGCGCTGTTCCCAGGCTGAAAGTCAAAACCACAGCACTGCACCAGCTACTAAGAAGGAGAAAAATTACTGCTATTGCTGAACCCCGGACAAGTATTTAAGCTTAGGTGTCATGAAAATGTCCCTAGCATGGCTGCATTTAGTATACTGGGAGAAAAAGGCTCATGCCACTGTGCAAGATTTGGGAACTTATTGGTCTTCAGTCATCCCCATGCCACAGGATCAGCGAGACCAAGCTCACATTATTGAATAATGAAGGGCTGCTGGCCTAAATGAATAACTGATGAAAATGATTCTGAATCATATCTCCATCAGTGAAATGATTGCCTCTATAAAGATCTCATAGGTACTCATGAAATGGCTCAGCAGTCAGTCTCTTACATCTAATCAAGGAAAACTAATGTTCTGAAGGGGAGGTTGTCACATGTATCAAAACATTTTCTTATCCAAGGCTAGTCAACTGCTGATAAATCAGAGAGCCTGAAGATCACACTGGAATCCCCCTCTAGTTGGAACACGGGTTGGCATGGATGCATTTCCTGCTAGGGACAACAGTTCTCTTCCCATTAACTGGTGACTTAATTGCCCTTATGGGCTATGATAATTCATTCTTCTGGAATGATGACAATATCAGAAACAATTTGCAAATCGTATTGTTCTCTCCTGAGCAGCAGTTGGTGATTTTGCCATGAAAAGAATGCCTGAGTAAAACAAGGAGGTGGAACTTCCTTGGGTGCATGATCCCAGCTATCATGTGCATATGAGGCCAAATGTCATGTAGTTCAAGTGTGTTCAACACCCAGTTCCTCACCAAGGCCTTTCTCAAACAACACAGAAGCTGTCTTCCTAATAATCTAGACCAGGCTACAATGAACAAGTTGGGTGTGGAGTAATAAAAGAAACCACCATGAGCCATGGAGCCATGATCTTCACTCTAGAAGATCGTTTAGAAACATACATGAGAACCCAGACAAACACCCTACAGTGTTGGGGTGTTTTAAGCCCCAGTTCCTAAAGACAAATTAATAGATGTAGTTCTTGCCTTGAAAACTTATTGTAATTATCATGGCAAAGGGGAAAATGAATGTAAGAGCCAAGGCAATTGTATCAGAAACCACAGGGTCAATATGACCTTCACCAAATGGCAATTTTCAAAACCTGTCATGGCTCTTAAGTCTGTCTTTTTCTCAGCGTTATGATTTTGGGATGGTTGAAGTTGGCAGAATTGCCATTTAATCTCATCTATACCTTCTAACATCCCTGAGTTTTCAGATTCCATTAATATACATGATAAACTTGGTATCAGCGCATTCTATCTAAATATCCTCTTTTCTTTCCTTCTTTTAGGAGATCCTCACATCACAGAAGCATCTCCAAATTCAGGAAAAACACTGACATGAAGGAAAACAGAGAATATGGTATGTATTCTGTTGAAAAGCTTCTTTAAGTTTAATAATTACAAAGCACTTCAGAACCAATAGCAATGCACTCAGAAAATGAAAGGTATGAGTATTCCTAGAAAAATGTGATCAGTGTTGCAGTGATCAGTAGTAGGTGAAACATTTTATATAAGCCAGGTTCTAAAATGTGTACGTGTGTGAGAGAAAGAGGACCTAGATAACCATGTCAGCATACCTTTTCTTGTGAAATAGGGTCTTTGAAAAACTATTTGCTGGAACGCCTGAATTCTGGCACAAACTGGCTTTTTATGTGGAAAACCATACGGGGACCAGATTTTTACTTTAAAAATAATTATGGAATCACATACTAACTAGCAAAAACCACTCAATTTGAGCTTCATTGACCTTAAACTACGTTGGGTAGTCTTTCTGTCAGTCACTTTGAAGTGTTATGCTTTGCCAGCCAAAATCATAGAACCATAGAATCAGCTGGGTTGGAAAAGACCCTTAAGATCAAGTCCAACCTTCACCCCAGGACTGCCAAGTCCACCACTAATAATAATTATCATCAAAGCTTTATATCACAGTGCAATATGATCAGTTAGTCTGAATGCAGATCTGTATGAGCAAATGAAAACAAAAGCTAGGATGTGAACTACGAGGCTTTCTCTCACCTTTTCCATTTGAGATTGTCATTGATGTCTTTATGACAGAGTATGTGGATAGATTCTGCAGGAGCATCACATGTATGATACTTATGCTGTAGAAGGCACACATTTAACTGTTGATGCAGTTTTGCTATGACATATCACAAATAAGGTGAAAGAAAAAAGGAAAAGACTGTTAAAAGAGGTCTTCACTGCAACATACAATACAGACACATCATTGGCACAGGAAGAGCAGCATTCATCAGAATGAGCAGGATATGTTGATTGCACATGTTCAATGCGCATGTTCCTTTATGGAACCCTGTGAAGTCATCACTATGAGGGTTATTTCTGTGGAAGAAACATAAAGCTAGAAATTCACCAAAAGTACTAGCAGATGTCTAAAGGTTTTTGAAAGGAAATCAGGTATTGAATAGATTCAGTGCACAGCAAATGGTGAAATGCATCTTTAAAACTACCCAGGAATAGGAAACTGAATGTTCTGGAACATATTATCAATGAAGATAGAATAGGTACTGTTGAATAACAGCCACTTAGAAGCTATAAAAGTGGGTTAAAAAAATCCCCTGAAAGAATCTTTTCATTCAACCAAGTATGGAAACATAGAGAATTTAATAACATACAGTCATATTATCATATTAAGTTTATATATAACATGAAAAGCAGTGTGAGATACATAAAGGACAGCAGACTCTTCTTTCATGTCAGACAACGCAGAGTGGCTTAGGCTGCTCTTATGTATTCCTGCTGCCTCCTTTGAAAGCTTTTTGGGCACAAGCTGCTTCTTTCTCTGATGACAAAGCACATGGCACAGTGAGTCTGGCTTACAAGTACTTAAATAATAAGTGGTAACAGGTCTAGCTGACCCTGCTCTGGCTGGAGGTTAGATTAGATATCCTCTGGAAGTGCCCTCCAAACTACATGGTATATAACTAGAACACAATATATATATATACTCTATGGTATATAACTAGGACACAGTAATTCAGTCACTGCAGAAAGAATCACAGGTAAGAAAATTACTGCAGATAGATAGTTAAAAATTTAGGAAAACACCTTAAATATATCAAAGTGTATTGAGATACAGAAGGGTGGTTATTACTATTCATGTAAATTAGATCCACAGCCCTCCTGTCATCCACAGGACCAATCATTTCATTGTAGAAGGCAACCAAATTATAATTGCAGTAGAAGAATACATATCTCAGTATTTAAAAGAACTCACCTTACACTGGCTGCTTCTATGTATAGAATACCAACTCAAACCTTGGCCTTGATCTTTAAATCTGTGTTACTGTGTGGTTCCCATTACACACAGTTGCAATATTTAGATGCATATCTTCATAGTTTTCTTTTCCTGAAATTCACAATATCACAGAGCATGATAAACTCACCAGAATTTCGATCAGAATGTATATGTAATGATAGAAGCGGAGCTTTAGGGGCTAGTCAGCATCAGAAGGACTCTCTACCTTGAAGGAATTATGATAAGTTTCAATTAAAACCAATAATACAAAAGCAACCAGAATTCCTGCTATTAAAGCGAACACATATAAAGATTTCATTTTTCTTTGGTGGGAATAACTTATTAGAGAACGTTGTGATTTTATTCTGTCAGTGATGTGATGTGATTCTATCAATATTTATATCCTTCAATCTGACTCCACAGAGAAGTCATTTGCATTCCAGAACTCCTCCACCCTCCTCCTACAGATAAAACTGCCAGATGCTGGCAGCATCCAAACGTCTCGCTATTACAGCTTCCTTTAGCATGGTCAGAGTTAATACATAGAAGACTCACATCCAGGAAATGTCATTACTGTGTATATTCCAAAATTTCAAAAGAACTGCATTTTTTAGCTGCTTTAATTGTACTCTGCTTTATGGGCCTCAAAAGCTAGGTGGAATTTTTTGCAAGTGTACTAGTTAGTACAGAAGGATACTACCTCTCCTTAAGAACCTGTGGAAAACTAAACTCCAATCTCCATGTTCAGAAATTGTAACAGTTCTGCTGTTGGAGTAGATCTGAAGTATGATTCTAAGGCGTTTGCTTAGTGCCGGTTATGTTTTCCCCTGCTATGTTGCTGGAACAGACAGCTTTGAACAGGGAGCTTAGAACAGAACTGTTCTGCTGGCCACAACAGTTAGAACAGACATTGTGAAGTACCTCTAAGAGAATTAGATTTTACAGATTCACATAGAGCTATCAGTTATGTGGAAGCTCCCTGTCCAGAGATCTCTGGGCCCACCAATGATATCGAAGAGAAAATTCACCTTCACTTGGAGAACTTTGGCCCTAACCCTCTGTTCTGATTCATTCTAAAGAAAGGATTTTGATCTCTTTACACCTTCTTAGGTTCTTAGGTGTATTTGTTAGGCTATTTGTTGCTGAAGCAACCCAGTGTTACCCTTTGCTGTCATTTAGGCTGTGATCAGACCACATGGCCAGCCAAATGCTTGTATCAACAGAGTAAGGAATGTGTGACCAGGTGCAAATGTGTGTGTCCAGGTGCAACTCCATATATTTCTGTCCACCATGTGACTGGAAAAAACTTGTTTGTGTAAAGGTAAAAAGCAAAGAAACACCAGCTCATCGTGATATAAGCAGTACAACCTATGCTTAGCCCCTGAATACCCTGAACTATTTCTTCATCCCTGCTAACTTCCTAGATAGTCCATTTAAAAACCCTTTTAAAAGCTTGTAATTGTGGTCATAGAAGAGACATACTCCTCTCTATCAGCCATAAGATTCTGCGTTTGGTTAACAGACTTGTAGTAGTATTCCCTCAGAAAACAGGATCCTGACTCAAAACCAGGTGAGACATTTTTAGCTTTTCTTATACCCTTAAAAGAAGCAGATGAAATATATCTGCTTGGGAAAATCCCATTTTTTTGAAATATGCATTATAGGAAAGAGTAAGAAACATTCATGTGAATTAGTCAATAGGGTAAACCAATACTTACCTGTGTGGAATGAGAATAAACAAGAGCCAAAAGAAAGTACCAGACAATAAGAGACCAGGCTGGGTTTTAAAGAGAATGAGTCTAATCTGTAACTTACTGGAAGTATGAGCAAGATTGAATATAAATCTAATACTGACTCAAATTGTTTGACTAAGCTGGGGAATAATGGATCTCTTCCATCACTGTGGGGTACAGGATGTTTAGTTGCTCCCTCTCAACTTCTTACTCCATCCAGACCTACAAGGTACACTAACTGGAATGATTAAAAAACCTAACCCAAACCAACCAACCAAAAACCAACCATGTAAGTTAGAGCAAAAATTAAGGCTCCTTTTATATTCTGAGATGAAATATCTGGGTTGGGGCTTAATGATTTTTACTAATACTTCCTAAAAGTGATAGGTTTTAAGTTCTGAACATCCTCATATAAACATACTTTTAAATAGGACAAGTGAAAGTACAAGGAAATTTCTTCTATAATCATTTTTAGTTTCTTTGTGGTGGATTTAAACACTCCCCTGATATTATCAACTGTGGCTTGTGGCGTATCCAGATTTCCCTGAATCACTTAAGAGCTCTCAATATATATGTTTTTTTCCCATGACATCAAGATTTTCAGACCAGCAACCAAGAATCTAATGAGAGACTGGAGGGGAGGTATGAGGCATCTGAAGAGGGGTCTTGGACTTTCTGGTTAGTTGGTTCATATAAGGGATGTTTTTTTAATTAAATAGTGTTGGTCATTATTTGGAGGGGAGGGTGGAGTATTCTGAAAAAAGCATCTCTGGTCATTATTTTATATGTCAGCCTTTAGGAAACATCTGGATTTATGCATGCTACTGTTACAATGGATCTTTCTTCCTCCAAAGAATCAGCTGATCCTCACTGCCATGTACCATTGTGCATGTCAGGAAAGATAAAACAACTTTTTAAAAGGCAGCAGGCCCCATAAATGAGTTGAAGAATCAGCTGCCTCTGGAAGCCCTACGTTGTCTACCTCATGTACCATTTGCTCCAGTGTCCTCTTCCAGAACTGCTCATCCCTTAAACAGATCACTGATACCAATTTGTAGGGGTAATGGCAGTGATTCAGCAAGAGCAAGCAAAGTGTCTTACTGCTAACAGTGAGTAAAGCTCTAGAGATATCAGATTAAGTTGCTAAAAATCCAAATCTTTCTGTTGCTCAGACCATCAGCAAAAGTACTGTAGGTTCTGTATGAAGAACTCAGCATCCCTCTGTGCCTTCCCTTAGCTCAGCTGAATCTCTCTGGAGATCTTTTCCCATCCTCAATCTATAATGGGGTCCTATTCCATCCCAACAATTCGTACACCTAAAGCTAACCTCTCCTAGCCTTCTAACCAAACAAATTTGGCTTTGACAACAGCATTCTTTTCCTAACATTCCTCCTCTCTTGGGCTTCCTTTCTAGAACTGTCAAGTTTGAAGAAGTTTGTGACAGTTAGAGGACTTGAATTATCTCACCTCTGCCTGTAGTAGTGAACCAGTAGCTCAGAAAGAAATTACAGCTGCTTGTAATGAATTCTTTCAAAAACACATTGATGGAAAGGATTCAGGGAACATTTTGTCTGAAGATTTTTTCCCAAGCAAGTTTACAGGCTTCCAGTGCAAATTTACTGCGGGCATTAGCCTCCTGTCCTGGTCTTGTCAAAATCCGTATCATGTTGGTGTAGTAGGATTTCAGGTCAGATTCTTGAAACAGTAAGCTGCTTTGATTTTGGAGGCCTTATGGACTTTATTCTTCTGTCTCCCTCAATCCTTGTGTGTCTTAGAAATTTTGTCAGGACTGAGGAATTAGTCAGAAGGAATGGTAAAGAGAAAATGAGTCAATCTGTCCAACAAAATGTAGTCAATCCATTCCTGTTTACACATGGTATTTTTCACTGTTCTGTCTTCCAATATGAAGAAGCAGGATAACAGATTGAGCCAGATTTGGCTTCTAATCGAAGCATTAAAGAAAAAAGAAGGACAATTAGTACAAATGACAAAATCTTACATGTATTAAGATGACTAAGAATTTGAAAGATGTTTTCTTTTCTTGCTATTGCATCCCTTTGTCTGAATTCCAGCTAGTACCTGCATGCACTTTGAAAACACTGTACTGCTTATAAAAACAATTATCTTTACACATCTTGAATCTAGAAAGGGATGTCATCTAGAATTCAGAATTACTCAGACATTTGTTATGTCTTTATTCATGATACTGGTTTGTTGTGAGACCCTGGGAAAGCATTGACACATCTACATGTAGCTTTTCGCACAAGGCTGGACAGAGGCTTTTCTGTCAAGGCTGGAAGTTAAACAGAAATGTGGTTCCTTTGAGTTTAGTCCATGGCAAAGCTCCATTTACAAGGCAACAGTATCAGACTTCTAATGCTTAATAGCACACACAGGGACAGTGTGAAGTCATAGAACCACTGGGACACATTTCAAATGGAAAACGTGAACTCAAGGGAAGAATGAAATCGAGAAGCAAAAAATTTAGCTCTTGATTTATCCAAATCTGACAGCAGTTCTTCATGTGGCAAAAACCAGGCCAGCTTGGCAAAAGGTTTTCCTTTTTTAAAGGAGGTTTAGTTTTAACCTGTGATCATGATAGATTGTCCATGGTAAAGAACCTTGTAGTGATGTAAAAAACTGTTATTTCTTGACATACTAGTAACAGACTTTCCACTGTGTGACAGTGCTGCTTTGTGTTCCCAGTTCTTCCCTATCTGCTTACCAATGTCCTGTATATATTTGGGTGCAGTATTTTAAGGTGAAAACACAGACTTCTTAGACCAAATAGCTTTCAGACATGTATTGAGCATGCATTTAATTTCCAGCTCCTTTTCCTGTCAAAAGTTCTTGCAGTTTAGCAACTTCATTTGCACAGACTTTCAAGTTTGCTAGGAACTTGGCTGCAAAGGCTCTGTGAGCCAATGTAGAGTTCTGCCAACACGTAGAGGTGCAACATGAAGCTCTAAGCATTCAGATGTTCTACACAAGCCTCTTCATAGATCCATGTAACACTGTTCTGCAAAAATGGACCTTTGTTATGCAAGTGATGCGTATGCAAGATACGTATGTTATGCAAGTGTGTTATGCAAGAGAGTGTTTCAACTTATTTTAGAAGTAAATGTTGCCTTTCCACTGCTCTTTTTTCCTTCAAGACTGGGAAAGTAAAAAGTAGGTTTCTATGACTCTCATTGAAAGCATGAGTAAATCAACACTAACTGTAGCTGGGTTTCAGTTACAAAAGGCCTTCCTAACCTCCCTTTAGATTAGCTTGCCTAAATGTGAACAACAGGTTTATTTTTAAGCTGGGCTATTACAATTAGGCACTACTGTGTTTAAATATTCAGAAAGCATAAAGGCATCTTTTGAGCGGTGGTCCCAGGCATGAGTCATTCAGGGATGAACTAAATTTGAACTTATTAACTCAGAACAGTTTATAAAACTCTGTTAAAGCTGTATTCCTTTACACTTCTGTTAAGAAGTACAAACCCAGGAGTTTAAACAGACAAGTAGAAGCCAAAACTGAATGAGTTACTGCTGAGATGTATTACATGACTCCCTTGCTGCAAACTGGAATAAAGTTCAGTAGTTTAAAGTGCCATGAAAAGGGCTTAAACCAAGTTTCTGGGTTGTTTTTTGTTTTTCAATTTATGCTTCATTGTAAGTGTCTGTATAGGAAACAATTAGTTGAGTACTGTGCAACTATCCAAAATACAAAGTTAATTCTGCAACCAAGCTATAGCAACTGATGCAGTTTTACAAAATTAACAGGCCAGTGCAGTGTGAAAGACTTGTGAGCAGAAACATGAAGGACACTTTGGGACAACTTCCAACTTACAGTTAGGAACAACTGCTGTGATGTGACAGATCCTTGTTACCATCAACAAAGGTATGTACCAATTGGCTGTCTGCACCTCTAGATGTTTCCTGTAAGGAGTCTGGATAACCAAGCCTACATGAAGGTCTGGTTAGGGGGTTACACAACCAGAGATCAACTCTGAACAAAAGCACATGTTGGTTTTGTAAAGGTGATAGTTTGAGAAAAGACCTCTTGCCAAAAAAAGAGCACAATCCCAGAATACTATTTTCCTCACTTTTCAGAGTGGAACTGCAATTAAGAGGGACAAACCTCAGCTGTTCTCAGCGTTTTATGTACTATGTGTAGAATTTGAAGCTATTTGACTTGTTGGCCAAAGTAGGTGAATTCTTAACTTGCATGTACTTTTCACCATATTTATTGCAGACAAGATGCAGCAGCTTCAGTTTTGCTATAAGTCTGCTTTTCCTTCTTGCTTCTGTACATTTGTAGGATGTAGTGACTCCTGGTTTTCAGTGCTTCAAGGTAAATCTAAAGTAAAGTAGTAAAGAAGTAAAATAGTTCATACTTCCAAGAAATTTCAAGAGGAAAATTTTAAATATCTAGAACTGTCTTTTTACTCCCACTCCAAATGGTAGCAACTTCGCACATAGATCAATAAAACAAAATCATAATGAATGAAAAAAGCCCAAATACTTTCATTGCATTTTAAGGTATTCTTGAAGCTGGAAAGAGAGTGAAATCCATATTCACAAGATTATTACATTCCCACTGGCTTCAAAGGATCTGCAAATGTTTTAAACAATGAATTTTGGTTTTAATATGAACAGGTTAATTGTAATATTACTGACTTTCCTATTTTAAATGTGTCTGTGGTGATTTATGCATAAAGAGACTGAACTCAGGAATCAAAAAATCAGGTTTACTTTGATAAACTTCATATCCTTTCATATTGAACACTGCTCCTTATGTCCGTACCAGCAAGTTGTTATATTTGTTACCAGTCCAGACACTGAGTCATTCTAGTCTAAACCAGACACTAGGCTGGCTGTGTAATTTCTCTCTCCTCCTCAGATTTTTTGGACTGAGAGGAAAATTAGAATGACAGGTCCTCCCCTAGCTCCGTTTCCAAAGGTATTACTGTAAAAACACACAGGGGTGCTAAACACTGCCAAGCAGCAGTGGAAAGCCTTTGAGCTCTGGTTATTTCAGATGCAGCTAAGTTAGGGAGTACCACCTGATCCCAACAATCTGTCCAGACTTACAGTTTCTGGTTAGGAGCTTCATCTTCTTCTCTCCAAAAAGCTCTCTCCTGGCACTCAATAATGATGCCGTGACAGTCATATGGCTTGTTATGAGGAAATCTGCCATTTAAAGGTAAGAACTCTGCAAGTTTCTCTCTAAATTTTATTTTCTTCTTTTCTGAAAACTTTGGTGGAACTTTTACCAGAGCTGAAATTCAAGGATTTACATGTTCTTCACATTTTATGTTAAAAATCTAGTGTGTGATAAAGGTTTTAAATGTGGGTGACAGCAGAAACTCGGTTGCTCTTCTCTTTGAGAACAAATAACCCCTGAACACAATGCCTGCTTCCAGAAATGTCTGATTGATTCCACAGCATAAAACTGAATTTATTTTTAAAGAGATTCAGTTTCCTAATTAATTTCTATTGGTTGTGTAATATACTTTGGCTACCTATGTGTAAGTGCTTAGATCATACATTTCCGTTGCAGTGGTGCTTTAGTTGGAAGGTGTCTTTCAAACGCGCCATTTTCCAGCAATTGTAGCTTTTACCACTAGATGGCTTCCCAGGATAGAGGATATAGACCCGACCTTATGAATTAACGTGGGATTGGATTAATTTTAGCACATTCTTAATGATATATACAGATATAAAGTCTAAGTTCTTTCCAGCTCAGCTGTGAAGACAGCAATGGAGCTTTGACATCCTTGAGCTTTTTGCGACACCTTCAAAGCTTTGCATTCTGGGTTATCAGGTTATTTCTGGTCACTGTCAAAGCTCCAGCAGTGCTCTCAGTTTAGATGTGCAGTTAGATCCCCCTCAGAAACGCTTCATCAGCGCAGCTAAAACAAACCATACCTGCCTCATGCTTTACAGTGCCAACAACCAAGCTGGGGGGCAGTGTTGCAAGAAGCTTTGCCCTTTCTCCTGTTACAGCAGAGTTCAAAGTGCTATGGAGTCCTTGTGTTGCAACTACGCCCTCTTAACTGGACAAAAAGGGCTTGGAAAAGTAGAGAAAAAACCCACCCTTTGTCATGAGGAAGTGTCTCCCTCCTTCATACTGAGCCTGCCTCTTACTGTCCCACTACTCCAGCAACAGTTTTCAGCAATGCAAGCATCCTCCAGCATGGAAAATCCATGAGTTGTTGTGTTGTCCATAAAAACATTGGTGCAGTGTTAGATTTTGATGGTTAGCTGGATCCAGCCTGGCAATCCGGCGCTGAAGGAACCATTCTCCTCCACACCGGCTTATCCTGGGCCAACACTTCTGCGCCCGAGTTCCAGGATTTGAACTCAGCCTTAACCCTGCCTGTTCCTGAGCTGAGGGTCCGGTGGGAGAACAGGAGGTCCGGCCGAGGACAGGGGGTCCCGGGAGGGGGCAGCGGGGACAGGGAATCAGAGCGAGGAACAGGGGCTGCCTGCCCGGGTGGCGGAGCCCGGGAACCGCCGTAGCACGCAGCGAGCCCCGACTCGCAGGCAGCGCCCGCCTCGGGCTGCGCGCTGGAGCTGGTGTGCGGCGGCTGCGGGAGAGCTCGGGGGAGGGGAGAGCCGAGCCAGCCACTCACAGCAACAGTAGTGAGAGCTCCCCAACACTTTAACTGTCAATCAGGCTTAATGGGGTATAAAAACCTCCCCAGCGCCGCGGCTGTGATAGCCAGAGAGCCCAATAGGGAGAAATGAGCCAGCGTTGAAATAGTGCACGGCGTAATTCCTGCTCTGTGATCTCAGATACTCCAAGTGAAAAATCAGGCGAGGGGGCAGCGAGAGGCGGTTATCAGCTCAACCTCTACAACCGGCTCAGGACAGAACGGCTACAGATATTTATAGATATGAAAACAAAACCAACAACCTTACCCTGAGTTGAGCTTTTCTTAAAAAGAAGGTCCTGGCAGTTCTGTCTTATTTAAGCAATTTCCTGAGTCTAAGAATAGAAATGAGCTGCCTGGAAGGCACTGCAGGCTGAAATTTGGAGACATAGGCTGCTTTATTTTATTTTTCCAAATATAAAAGCCTTCCATTTAGATATTGGATTTTTTTGTTGGTCCTTGAAGCCGAGGGATGGATAGTTACTTTTAATTTCACTTCTTTTTTTTTCCTCTCTTTTTATTTAAAAAAACCCTGTCTTCCAGTTAAAAACCAAGGAAACCATTTTACCTGCATGTGACAATCCCAGAGGATCCCCCATCAAGAAACAGAGGAGTGACTTGGTCTTCTGCACTACTTTACTCCTACCCCAATTTTTTTAGGGGAAGAGAAGGCTTTTTGCCAGTCCAGGAATCTCTCATCCCCCAAGTTTTGGAAGGGGGTGGAAGACTTGTCACCCCTCTGGGGGTGCATGAAGGGTGTTGGATTTCTTTCTCTGTCAACTTGGTTTTGTGAAGGGTTGGAAGAAGATTTTTCCCTTCCTGGCTTGCCTGGAACAAGAGGATGATTTGGAAGTGGCTGGGCGCTCTGCTGCTTTTCCCTGTGCAGATAGTTTACCTGGTGGTGAAAGCTGCCTTGTGCATGGTGCTGCCACCCAAGCTCCGGGACCTGTCGGGGGAGAACGTGCTGGTCACTGGCGGCGGCAGAGGCATCGGCCGGCATCTGGCCAGGGAGTTCGCGAAGCGAGGAGCCAGGAAGGTGAGGATGGGTGTGAGGGGAGCTCCCACCTGCTGCTCTGCTCTGCTCCGGAGCCCTCCACTCAGAGCGTTAACAGCCTTTTCTCTGGGTGGGATCACCTTGGAAAGGGGAGAAGGGGCACTAATCTTTTGAAAACCCAGCGCGCTGAGCCATTGCATTGACTTAACATTTCCGAAGTTGCCCGCTCTCCTTCTTCCCTGCATCCTGTCTTTTCCCAGCTCATCAAAGAAAATGTGACAGTGAGAAAGGGCTTCCCTTGTGAGTTCTCTGCTGACAAAGTGGAGGTTTTTGCTCCAGCCAAGGTTTTCATGGGGCAGGGAGAGGAGAGCTAGGTGACTCCCAGGCGTGAAGCTAGTGCTCACTTGCATTTCTATTCATAGGTTGCTTCCTGGCAGTCCTGATTGCTGAGACTGGGTACAAGCTGGGAGGGTGCAGCTGATCTCTGGTGCCAGCCTCAGGCTCTCCTTGGGCACAGCCAGACTGCCATTGCCTGTCACCCAACGTGACACTACACTTGTCACCCCCAAGGACTCTTGACTCAGAAAGGGGCAGATGGTGTATGCAGCTCTGGCTCTTGGAACATGTGAAGAAGGGTTCAGTTTCACCCCTATAGTTTTCCACTTGCAAGACTCATTTCTTGTGCTTTCTGAAGTCCCTTGTCTTTTGCTTTTGGCCAGTCCAGAGCTGTTCAAAAATAAGAAGAATGAGAACCTAGCAAGGAAGAAAAACACAATGTGAGTAGGAGCTGTGAGATTATTTGCACATTTTCTTTAGGGAAGAGGGAAAGGGAGAGAGTCTCAGAGCCTGGTTTGTCTGCACAACAGCCTGGAAATGCCAGTGTAGCTGGTGTGTCCATTCTCTAGCTCAGGAACTGATGGTTTACCTTCAAATCTTGTGTTTTCATAAGTACAGGTATCTCCATATGTGTGAATAAATCAGGAATACAAACCCCACACATACCCTGAAACAAGGCTTGAGATTTAAAGTTTCATGTCCCCCTTTATGGGTAATGAAAGGCAGGAATCGTGAAATCAGACAGCTGCATAAATACCCCTCTGTGTGAGAAAGGATGAATGAAAGTCAAGAGAGAATAAAGGAGGAGAAAAATACAGAATGAGAGGCTATTTAAAGAAAAATTTGCATACTGTTTTGTCAGTTCCTTACACATGCTTTGCAGTTTTCTCTGCGGTATAGAGCTATTCTGGCATGCAACTTTGAGGTGTAAAATATGTCAGCATTGAACTTTGATGTTTGTAGATGTTTGTGTTTAAACATCATGTTGAGATTTACAAATTCTTGGAAGACAGAGCAAACAAGTTGCCTGACCTTTGGACCCAAGCAATTTGCTGGAGGTGTATTTATATTATCTGTTAGAATACCATGCTTCATTATTTATTTAGCCTGGCTGGTTGCTAGCCTGAGCTCTGGTATTGAAGTACCACCATTTCTCCAGCTAGCTCCAGACCTGCTTTAGCTGCAGTTGAGCTGAACACTGAACAATGGCCATCAGCCCTAATGAACCTGGTGATATGGTCCGAAGGAGAGGGAGCTCTTCAAGATACAGAGCTGAGGATGAAATGACTGTAAACAGCTACAGACTGTAGTTCATTTGTATGCCTTATCTATAACATCTCTATGTATCTTAGAAGGAAAGATAAAGGAAAATGATTGTTGGGAACCTTTGTACTTGTCTTGTGATCTTGTGAAATGCTGTGTGGTTCCTAGTTACTATTTAGAACTTCAAGGGGGTTGCATTATGTGTTTTTTCATGTCTGTCATCAAGGTGATCCAGTATTTGCTTTTACTGAGTCGAAATTAGATTCTCCTTTCAGTTCCATCATGGCTATTCAGTAAGTCAAATATGACACTCATCAAGTTTTGATGTTCTCTGACAGTGGCAATGCCTTTCTGCTTTTGGTCATGGCACATTTTCCCTGCAACACTAAAGTAGGCTTATTCTTGGTTTCCTTCCCATTTTAAGGACAGTTTTACCTGGATGTGGTAGCTTCCATTCCCATTGCGCTGAGATTTTATTTCTTTCCTGCCTTCTGTGCTCAGCCCTGACTTTGTGAACGTGCTGCAGTTTCCGCGTAGAACACAAGACCTCTGTTCAGTGCTACTCTTTGATTTTATGCTTTGCCTGAGACAATCAAAAAGAAAACTAAAAAGGCTTGAAGTGCCTAGCAAGTCATCCCTCAGTGAGGCCTCTCAAAAGTCACTATTGTGTTTTTCTGTTGTCTTCTTACGTGGTTGTTTTACAGTTAGAGCAAAGCTTGAATTATTGAGCATCATTAATAATGTATGGCAGATTCATAGTCACAATATTCCAAGTTTAGAAAAACACTTCCATCAAAGGCCTGAAGTTCTGAGACCAAGCACACTGTTACTTAGAGAACAGAAACAGGAACATACAGGTTCAGGTTCTAATAGGGGGGATGCAGCGTAGCCCACCATGCTCTTGCGCACACAGACATAGTGACGGAGTTTTGGAGGTAGGCGGCGATATATAACCATATTTTTGAGATTAGAATCTTCTGAAAGATAGGTTAGTTGAGGCTGTTAGCATCTGAAATTTCCTCTGATAATTAGACTGGATTGGATCGCATCTTACACTCTATCTTTTTTTTCCCAGGCTGGTTTTGTTAATCATGAATGAGGTGTATCTAAGCAGTTTTTGCGTCAGATGCCAAGTGTTGTGTCTGACTAAGATTATGAATAGTCCCATCTGCAACTTTTTTACTGTAAAATTTGATCCTGCATTTAAAGCTATGAAGATGGCAAGAAATAAATTCCAAAAAAGTTCATATAAATGGAAATACAGTGTCTTCCACTTGATAGATACCTGAAAGGAGGATGGAGTCAGGAGGTGTTGGTCTCTTCTCCCAGCCACCTTCTCTTGATAGAACAAGAAGAAACGGCCTCAAGCTGCACCAGGGCAGGTTTAGATGTAGCTGAGGAGCAATTCCTGCCCCAGATGGGGCTCAGGCATTAGAAC
>WYDI02013080.1:0-35190 GCA_009867235.2 Psittacus erithacus | reverse complement strand
TGTTATACCTTAGTTAATAGACTGTTCTTATCTCAACCTGTGGGAGTTGTATTCTTTCGATTCTCTTCCCCATCCCTTCGGGAGCCGAGGGAGGAGGTGGGGGGGCAGTGAGTGGGCTGTGTGGCAGGCCTTAAACCACGACACTGTTTCACACTGAAAATGCGAACTGGAACTGGGTTAGTAGGCTTTAGACATAAACAAATGCATACCTTGTTCTTATTGCTATGAAGAAATTGGTTTGCAATACAGTAAATAAGGTGCTGTTATAGGAAACTTCTGGGTGGTTTTTTTTCTGTGCAATTTTATTTTGTGTCTGAGCAGATCCTTGGATTTTCCCTTTAGGAGGTAACTAGCATGCTGTGCAATAGCAGGTACCACTGTTCTATTTTGTGTAATTTCCTTCTATAAATGCAGTTCTTACTCATCTTAAGTTTAGAGATTGCAAATATCAGCTAGTTAATGAATTTAAATTTTTTACCTAACTATTTCAATTTGAGTGAAATTTACATTGCAAGCTTGGTTTCCCTGTTGTTCTCAGTCAGTTCTAGAGAGGACTAATTGTAAAACAGATGATTCAGTTCATGATCCTTTGTTGTTCGTTTTCCTAATTGATATTTAAATATGTGTAACATAAATCTCTTTTTCCTCCCAAGGTTTACTTAATAATTCATTCTATTCCCATCAGTATATTTCATAACTTGATTCTTTTGGCTGTTGCTTATCATTGAAAGCTGAAATGTTTCAAATATTGATTTTAATTTATAATAGGCTTAAGTTTGAATTTTTAAGCCAGAATATGAAAGACATGAATTTGCATTTATTTGATGGCACAATCTCATAATTAAGACTTTTTCCTATTGACTAGATACAGTCAAATGAGTATAATTTAATTTTTGTAGACTAACCCATTTTTGTCCTTAATAAAATATGGCTGTGTCAGTGAACACAAAGTTCTCCTAAACGCTGTTTAAAAGTTAAGTGCAACATTTGGAGATAAAGTTCATGGTCTGAGTTAGTAAGCTACTGGTGTAGTCACCCGTACTTTGCAGGATGTTAACCTGTGTGTTTTGCTATCAAGGGTGTCACTGACATAAATTCTGTGGTGTGTCTACAGCATAGTCCCCAGTGTGTAGGTTGTGCCTTTTTTCATAGAATCATAGAATGGTTTGGGTTGGAAAGGACTTTAAGATCAAGTTCCAACCCCCTTCCATGGGTAGGCACAACTCACAGTAGATGGTGTTGCCCAAGGCTCTGTCCAACCTGGCCTTTTTCCTTGCATATTTGTTAGTGTTCACCGAATTGTGGGATGACAGCTCTGTGGTTCAGCTCCATTTCTGCGTTAAACTTTCTGTACACAGCTCTGCAGAGTGCTGCAATTGGTGTTGTAAAACAATTCCTCATGCCTGATCACAGCTGAGCGAACCACTCCAGCTGCTGTAACATTAGGGATAGTGCTTTAAATGTCACTCTGCCTTCTCAGAACATTGTCTCAATTTCTGGAGAGCCAATTCTAGAAGTACTTTTTGGCTTCAAATGAGAAATAACAGCAGCATACGCATGTTCCTAACCCAGAGCTTAAAAAGTGGCTGTTGCTGTGACAGCCTCTGATGTGAGTAGCTAAGAAAGCAGGTATGATGTTTTGAATTAGATCAGCAGGCATGTTATCTCAGCTGTTTGTAGTGTCGGGTAGATGTTTGCTCTGTTGCACAACCTAAAATGAATTGAGCAGCACCGATAAGTACGCTCAATTCAATACATGTGTCTCTATCTGATTAAGTGATTATGTGGAACTAGTGTAACTCTGCCTCCCCTGCAAACATGCTCTTTGCTATGGCAGTTCACATTTCAGCTGTACTTCGGGGATCTGTCAGTGCACAGAACTGGACACTTTGTCAATTAAGTGACATAATATTTTTCTCATGTTAATTGAATTGTTTTAAAACTTGCATTAGAACAAGTTTTACACAGTGCCATTAACGCTTTGCTCCCGTGGCAGATACACAAAGACAAGACAGTGTTCCACCTGGGATGCAAAATCCTAAAAACTATTTTGTTCATTTAATCTTGGGGGGGGCTGGCGGAGGAGGAAAAGTGCTTTTCCCCTTTAGGGGGAGCACTGGTGAGCATGGGAAGTGGCACTGACAACACCACCGAGTAATTTTTGTCCCACAGAAATTAATGTAAAGGATATGTTTGCAGTGCATTCTTCAACTGGAGAAGCAGGTGTTTGAAAACTGTGTAAATGAAATGTTTGACAAAAGATCAAAGTTCTTGCTTACAGTAATTCCATTTGCGGATACTTTGTGGAAATACCCATGGCAGATTCCCCTCTCCCACCTGCCTCCTTCCTATCTATAGACTTTTTACTTAGGAATGTCAGTGCTCCTTCATTTTTAGCATATATAAGGGCAAAGAAATCCCACAGTATATTGGGATCAGATAAGACATCTTGGTGATATGGAGATGAGTATGTAATATATATAGGCTTTTATACATGTATCATAGCAAACATAGTGATAATGAAATTTATCTTCTACTGCAGGGAAGAACTATCTGAGTATAAAGGCTATTCTAAAACCTACTTAAGGCAAAATGAAACTTACAGTGTGGCTAGATCAGAAAGCAATAAAGCATGAAGGATGGGACAACCCAGAAAGGCAGCCAGACTGAATTCCTCAGACTATCTGTAAGGAAACCTGCCCATGTGTATGCTTTGAACAATATCCCTTGTGCTTTAATGTAGTTGTGAGCATATGTACATGAATTTTTACTTACACAATGGGGGAAAAAAAATCCGCAGTAGTGAGACTGATATTTTTAGATGTCTGCATCAAAATAAGACTATTTATGACTTTTTCTTTGCAAGTCAGTGGGAAAACAACCTCGTTATTTCTATTAATCTGCAATAAGTAACTTCTCTTATTTGTTTGGTTTACGACAGTCCCTTTGATGTATTTACGTAATATATAATCCTGTAATGTAATTAAAGCAAAAGCAATAGTGGTAATTTTGTGCTTAAAAGTAGTGCATGGAACATCATAAACAAGATCATCATCTCCTTGTTGAATTTTAAGTTTGTGTGTTTATTTAAACTCTCCTCAGCCTCGGGTTTCCCTGTCATTTGCTTTATGAGGCAGACAAAACCAGAGTTTAAGTTGTGTGTTGAGCTGACCTATGGTAAATTTTTTACCTGTGGTTACTTACTACTTTTATCTTGCTGTGTTGTTGCCATGATGAATTTGCTTCATGTATGGCTGTTAAGGATTACAGAAGCACATACTTTTCTCTGGTTTCATGTATACCATCCATTAGTACTAATAGTCATTGCACACTTGTATTAAGGAGAAATTATACTGTGGTGTAAATTTATTGACAAAATGATTAAAACAGCAAACAAAGTTTAATGTCTTCAGAATCACTGTAGGCATTAAAATTTTATAGGCAAATTGCTGCATCACCAGTATCCATTTAAAATCAGTAAGAAACATCCACTAAGCTGGCAGTAGATCTGTTCATTTTTATTCTGCACTGTCTCTTTTGGTCAAAGCATATTAACATAACTCAAAAGAACTTCTGATGGTTTTTTAATCTAAGTAAAGCATGATATAATAAATCTTTGCTGACAAATTAATAAATAAATAAGTGGCATGTGAGGGTTGTTACCTGTAACATTGTCTCGCACTACCAGGTGCCCAAAGAAATGAACACACAGTAACCAATGTTGGAAACATGCAGTTAATTTTTGATGCTGAATAAAAGACTTTTATGTGATGTCGTTAATTTCTGCTGTATGCTGAAAACTTGGAGCTGTGGGTGTATTACCATTTAGAAACACTTCTTCACAGGCCAAAGCTGTTTTCTTACCAGTAAATTCATTGCAGTCTTTGGGATGCTCAGAAAACTTGCAGCCATGTATGGAATAAACTGAACTAACTGTGTCAGCTAAGGAGAAGTTACAGCCTGTACATAGTAGGTTGTTGTTCTAACTGCCTTTAAATATAGAAAAGCGGCCGTGGAGTTAACAGCGCAAGCAGTTCATGACTTGAAAGCCATGACCAAGATCCAAGTGCAGAGATTATGAAAGGCTCTATTATTTTAAGGAAGTTGTGGTATCTGGTCCAGTGAATTTCATTTTTCACAGGACACAGACAATAGCTTTTTATGTTATTTTATTTCTCAGACTTGTATAAAAGGTATACAAATGAATTTTGTGATGATACAATGCCCATGGCCTGGTGTCTCTTACACTTCCTTCAAGAGCTTCCTACTGCATTTCACACAAAAAAAAGTCTATTTCCAAAACCTTGTTGCATGACCTTGTCATGGTTTAAGCCCAGCCGGTACCTCAGCACCATGCAGCCCTCTCTTCCGTCTCCCCCCCCCTCCCCTGCTCCTGGAGGGATGGGGAGGAGAATGGAAAGAATGTAACTCCCACGGGTTGAGATGGGAACAGTCCAGTAACTAACGTGTAACACAAACTGCTGCTGCTACCACCAATAATAATAATGATAAAGGAAATAACAAGGGGAGAGAAACAACTGCTCACCATCTACCAGCTGATACCCAACCCAACAGAGCAGTGACCTAGCCCTTCTGGGTAACTGCCCCCAGTTTATATAGTGGGCTTGACGTGCTGTGGTACAGAATGCCTCTTTGGCTAGTCTGGGTCAGGTGTCCTGTCTCTGCTTCCTCCCAGCTTCCCCTCCTCCCTGGCAGAACATGAGACTGAGAAAGTCCTTGATCAGAGTAAACATTACTGAGCAGCAACTAAAAACATCGGTGTTATCAGCACTGCTCCCAGACCTAAAGTCAAAAACACAGCACTGCACCAGCTACTAAGAAGGAGAAAAATGACTGCTACTGCTGAACCCAGGACAGACCTTAACTTATCTTAATTCGCAGTGACCTCATCAAAACATCAGTGATGTGTTTTAATTAATCCAGACTGTTTTCATGTCCATTTTGCCTTTGTAGTCTAGACTTTTTTTTGAAAACTTGCTATAACCTCTTTTGCCAAAATTCCCAATGAGTCTTTGGAAGCGATAATACAAAATCCAGGTAAATCCTGCTCCGAAGTTGAACAGGCTGTAAAACTATAAGCATGAAAATAGCTAAAGATCTAAAAGCTGAATGGATTTCAAAAGTGCTGGCATGCAAGTGTAAACCTGAGAGCCATTCCATTGAAACTCATAGGGATGTTAATGAATAGGAGGCAAGGCTATTCATGTGTAAAATTATTTATGGAACCTGCTACAAGGATATAGCATTTTAGTGTCTACAAAGGCACAAGGACTGTGCCTTCCCAGTTAATTTCAGCAGACAAGGATTGTCAGGAAGAATGCTCATACCGGATTCCGAAAATTAAGTTCACCTCTCTTGCTGGAAGATCAGGTATATTTAGACCTTGATATCCAAGGCCATTTAGCTCTTGATGCCTTTGTATCAGAAAAGTACAGATGACGGAGTGCTGTGAGCCAGCTTTGTTTGAAAGATTGCTAGTGCTTGACTGTAAGTCCACATTAGTGAGCAGAGAAATGAGTAAGAACAGTAGAAAACAAAAGAATTAGTTATGCAGGTGAAAGTTAAGCCTTGACTTGTGGTTTGTAGCCTCCTGTGGCTTTAAAAAAAATATTTGATAATACCACCAGTAGGAGCTGTACTTAGCTTTATCAGCCTCTGCATTTTTAAGCAGTTTAATGCCTTGCTTCTGCTATATAATTCTGCAAGCAATGACAGAGACTACTTTGTGCTATTATTTATGCTATTAACAATGCAGTTTTGAGTCATTTTTCCAGTACCAGAATTAGAAGGCATGACTTACAAAGGGCTTTCATCATAATCCAAACCCTTGTCTTCTGTTGGTCAGCAATTGTCCACTTTTCTTCTGAGATGATTTAATTTCTGCGAGGTGGCATGTCGTCCATGTCAGCTGGGGTCAGAAGGAGAGTGGGGAGGCCAGTCTTTCATTGACAAAGGCCTCCTGTTATATTCTGCAAAAAAGTGCAACTTTTTATATGTGCTAACTATATGGAGGATCTGTGAGGTTGCTGAGTAAGTTTTCATAGAAAATTACAATGAAAATAGGCTTAATTCAACCACGTATGGTTTGGGGGGGGCTGTTTTATTTTGGTTTTAATTTTTTTTACAGTTGTGTACTCTGGAAGAGCCTAATGGCATGAACAATGCTTTTATCTCTTCTACTAAATGCACTGGAGGGAGGGGTGGGGATGAAATAGCTGCAGTCCTAAAACACAGCATTAAAAATCTGGAAATTTGTGACATAGCTTTGCAATAGATTTCAAGTCTCTTGATTTCAGTGCCTTGTGTTTTTTCACCTGCAAAACACCAATCATGGCTGCTGACTGTATTTAATTAGCTCTTCGTGAAGCAATGAGTAAATTTTATTATGAAACTTCTGGTAAGGTTCAAATTATTTAAACCTTTTATGAACTCCAGAGAAAAAGTTGGGAAGATAAGGATAGGAAAGGTTAATGTAAAATGAAATATGGAGGGTATGGTTGGATGTGGTTATACTTCACACCGCATTTAACTGTAGTTTTTAACAGTGCATTTACAATTACAAATGAAGGGATTTGTGTTGGGGAAGCTTAATTTGTATTTTAAACCAATAAATACATGATCTAACTAAAACAACCACTGAGGAAGCACAATTTCAGAAGAATGATTGCTTTTCAGTACTCAGTCACCTAAGATATTTAGGACCTTTTCAGAAAAAATATTTGCAATCACTTTGTCTAGAAAACAGAGCAAATCTCAATAGGACTTTTTTCAGTCTCTCACTGTATGATGTGTGTGAACAGATACTAGCTATGGAATAGAAAATTACCATAACAAAACCATTGAAGCCATAAAAAGATGGGCACAAAACCCATATAAACTAAAAATCATAATTTAGAAACTTATCTGTGTGTAGTCTGAACCAATTTTGAACATTACTGATATACTAAAATTCAGAAATGGTCACATGTGTATATTTTATGTTCTTCAGAAATCGATATTAGATGTTTACATGTTGTTCTTGCACTAATAGAAGTTCTTATTTTAGATTTCAGCAGACATCACAAAATAACTCCTCTTGGGTACTGAATTTCACTTAAGAGGAGGGTAAGCAAGTGACAGTTTAGGACAAGAAATAAAGGATGAAATATATAGTTGAAATCACAATGCAAGCATGGATAGGTAGACAAGACATTAAGCCTAAGCACAACAAGAAGGAAAACTTGCAGGTTCACTGAGTCTAGAAAGTTGAACATTTCAGTGAAATAAGAGAATTGGAGCTATTCAGAATACTAAAACAGAGTGTGAGTATCAGTACATCAACACAGTTCTTGGGCTTGTCTTTATGGAGGGACTTTTCATTAGGGACTGTAATGGTAGGACAAGGGGTAATGGATTCAAACTTAAAACAGGGGAAGTTTAGATTGGATATAAGGAAGAAGTTCTTTACTGTGAGGGTAGTGAGGCACAGGAGTGGGTTGCCCAGGGAAGCTGTGAATGCTCCATCCCTGGCGGTGTTCAAGGCCAGGTTGGACAGAGCCTTGGGTGACATGGTTTAGTGTGAGGTGTCCCTGCCCATGGCAGGTGTTTGGAACTTGATGATCTGAAGGTCCTTTCCAGCCCTAAATATTCTATGATTCTAAGAGAATGCTTAACTCTTGAGCTAGGACAACCTTTGCAGGCTTCCCAGGGGTTGTGTGTGCCACAATATGAATTGTCCACTGTTGCCCAGTTTTCTTGGCCTTTTGCTTGGAGGAAATGGGCAAGATTAAGCACCAAATCTAAAAGCATTGAGTAGAGAAACTGCCACAGTTGCAACAGTACACCTCAAAACTTGTCTTCATCTGCCTGCTAGCTTTCTGAGTGACATAAGATACAAAACTTTTCTATGTACCTGAAGCTAAGGCTGTGTGTATGCCTGTCTTGAAAAGGTGGTTTTGTGACTGCTCAAGGATGCCTCATTCTTGGGCCTTAGTTGAGCACAGACTGTTGTTTAAAAGATTTGATGCAGCACATCATATACCTCGGAGTATGTGCAGAAGATTTTGCTAAAGCAGTATTTGTGGAATGAGTTGCAGAAGGAAAAATTGGCTTTATGCATGCCTATGACATTGGATATGCACAAAACAGTGTAAGCAAAAGCTTTGTTTAAAAATAAAGAGTGTGAGTCTAGCCCATGGGATAGAGCACGTGGCCTGGAAAAGTTAGCATGGGACAAAGCAACATCATCTACTTGACTAGAGTCAAACTTTCAGCTAAGAGTTCGTGGCCATGAGGCCATAAACTGTTCCAGGGTGAAGCAGATGGTGCAATTTCCCACTGAGGTGTGCCACTGCAGACGGCAGTTTCACAGTAGCTGAGTCACAGAGTGGGGAGGTTACTGGTTTTCTTTAGAAATTAGGTCACTGATCTGCGGTGGTATTCTACTTCCCAAATCTGTCTTCAGAGATTCTGTATTTTGCTGAAGGACAGTCTGGAGAGTACAGGTGCAAACTGAAGTTCCACACTGCTTGGATTGCAGTTGGCTCTTAAGTTGGAGAGTTATGCTTACATTTGCTCTGTTCTGTCTGTACCTGCTATAACAGAAGAATTGAAGGTGCCTAATAAAATCTTTTTTGAGCTGTAAGAGAAAAACCTTTGATCTTCTGGTGCCGTCTGCATACCCACAGTGTAAGAAGCAGGTGTGATGTCACCTTTTTTGGTTGTCCTAGTAACAAGTTAAGCTGTTATTCAAGAGAACATGTACTGGGCTCTGCAGGCATGGTAGGTAGAACAACTCTCACTTTTGAATTTGAATAAATTGTAGCAAGAATTGTTTGTTGCTATCTGACTTGAATGCATCTGCATGAGGCCAAAACAGTGCCAGGCTGCAGATGCACAGGACTAGACTGCAATGAACTGGAGGGGGGTTGAGCTTGGCAGTTGTGGGGAGAGTGTGTAGAACAGATCTAGGTGAGAAAACCAGTATTACAAGCAGGAACTATAGAAAAGTCTTGAGATTTACACCATTCTCTTCATTGCACGGAGTAAGGCAAAAATCCTGCAGAAATAGTAGTCTGGGCCTTGACATCATGTGTGGGGCAGAGAGAGGTGTAACGATGGGCAAGTTGCTCAGACTTGGAATAAATTTTCAATGCCTGATGTAAGCCCAAAGCTTTATTTTTTTTTTGTAGTAGGTATATGTGGAAGGAGAGGTTGTGGAATATTACTGCATTATCACACATACGTTCTAGCCTTATGTATTCCTCTCCTCTTAAAAGTACTTGAACTATATCCTCAGCCAATCCTACAAACCCTAAAGCCAAATGAAAGAAAATCAATTGGCCAGTAGTAGTAGTAAAACATTATAGTACCTACACATATACATAATCGACACTGCTGTTGGGGGCTGCTGAATCCATGAAAAAGGACAAATTATTTGCTACTTATCCATCAAGAGATCAGGCACTAAATATACTAATTGTATATTTAGTAAATATACTAATTGAGCACTAGTGTGCACTGTTGAGGGTAGGTCACTGGGAATGACCCCATCCCGGTAAAAGCAGAGTGTAAATCATGTAGTCTCCTTTCCTAGCCAGCAACACAGAACAATCTGAGGTAGCAGAAACCTCCCAGAAAGGTTTGCAATAATATTTCCAGGTGATGTGTTAATGGCTGTATCAAGCTGATTGCTCAAGCAAGAATATCCAGTAATTAGCAGTTATGTTTGTGGTATGAGTCTTACGAGGCAGATAGATAACAAAGAGCTGCCTGCAGTTCAGCCTGCTGGTGGCAAATGATTCAGGAAGATCTCAGAAATAGTTTCAGAGCTGGCTTAACAGTACAGTAAGCCACTGTAAGAAAGGAGTTGATGGAAGAAATCTCTGGGAATAATCCGGAAAGGATGTTGTTGTCCCGTCCGAACTCAGTGGGTGAACTGGGGTACATTAACCTGTCTGCTGGAGCAAGGACAGTAGTATTCCTGGCATCATACCAGGGAAGTCAGTTGTACTAATTTGTTTCCTACCACAATTAAACTGGAATCAGAATACAATAGAAAAAAGGGTTTAAAAGCAGTTTTCCTGCCTTTCTTTAATTCATACTATTTAAAGTGTCATTGCTTTCTTACACTCATGGTTAAAAAATAAGAGAAGTCGTGGCTGAAGCATTTTTTAAATGTCACTCCTGTAGTGGTAACATTCTTCATTTTTCCATCAATCCCTATGCCTGTTTTCATTGTATCTTGCTATAAGGATGCTGCAGAGTTAAAGAAAAGCACAGCTTTTCTACGGTGATCAAGTTTAGTTCATAGCTGATGCTGCATAAAAAGCACAGTTAGTGTATGATAGCAGCTGATTTGCAAGCTCAAAAGAATCTTATTGGTACTTAAGAAAAAAACTTGGATGTGAAGGGCATGTCTTCAGGCAAGGAAGTATTGAAAAGCCGACAGAAGTGCTGACTTTTTTAATTATGTAAAGAATCTTGTTACAATTCCGATTACTAGAGCTGGGAAAGGGAATAAACAGTCATCTGGGAGTGGAATTGCCTGCTGTAAGACATATTTACAGAAGAACCACAGGAGAGGTGTTACAGAGGGATTTTTACTCCTACTTAGATTATTGTCTGTATTTAGGTGTGAACATGGTCCAGTGGTGCAAGAAACTCTGAGTTGTAAAATTTCAATCTGTGCAGGAATACTATGTTTTGCCTTCAAAAGGAGCTCCGGATTGTTCTGTGGAATTTATCCTAGACAACCGAGCTGTTGTAAACACGTACAGTTAAGCTGCAGGACTTGATTTTCTTTTTTCGGAGAGGACTTCTAGAGTTGCCTGGTGAAAACCATGCCTCAGAGGGCATTATCTAATTGTTCACAGCACTGAGCCATTCTAGTCTCCTCGTCTAAAAGGGAAAAGTGCAAAATATATGATATTTCAGGGACCTAAACTAGTAAATCACTTGATAGCTTGAATTGAGAACAGGGCTTTGTGGGAATCCTGTGAAAAGGAAATGGCAGGAAGAGAGTGATCTATAAAACAACAGGAATAGGAAATTGCCAATGTCAAAAGCTTTTTAGAGGCTTGGTCTTTGAAGGGAAAGTTGATTCACTGCTGTTCACATGGAAGACTGAGGAATGGCTGAGTTTGGGCGGTGGTAGGTACAGGGAAGGAATATGTGATGAGCAGATGCAGGATTAGAGATGTGAGAACAATCTCTGTGCATAGTTCCATTGAACACAGGATTCCTATCTCAACAGGGAAAGGGAAGGAAAAAAATAATCATAGCTATGGGAAGAGTCAAAAGTGCCTCAGCTCCTGAAGACTGCAGGAGGAACACAAAGCGCCAAGTCTTTGTGGGAAGCACCAGATGAGATTTCAGTGTTGAAAACCAGCTGGTGTCAGCACAGTTGAGGCTCATGGACAGAAACAGTTTGCCAACAGTGACACAGCTCCCTTCTTTCTGCGAACTGTGGTAAAAAAAGATTGTACCTCCCAGTCTGTGTGCCTTTGTTGTTACAGCTAGAACAGCCTCTAGCTCCTCTTCCTTCTTGAGAAAAGGCTCTACCTGCTGCATTGATTGATTGAAGTTCACTGGAGAGAGAGAAAGATTTAACACTGACTTGAGGGCTTCTCTTCACAAGTTTAACTAGATAGATAGCCTTAAAACATGATTCAGAGTTTAGGTTTGCAGAGGGAGAACAGAAAACAGGGAAACCCCTGCACTGTTGGGATGGCAGCAATGTGGCGACAGTGTAAAATAATTGCTTTAATTAAAATTCTCTGAAGACAGGAAATCCTTCTTCCTGAGCATAACCCAAACAAACAGTGTTTTGCTGCTACACACAGCACTCAGTAGTAGTGCAGTGGCAGTTGCTACTTCAGAGGTCCCTACTGGACTGTGCAGTGTGGTAGTGCTTATTTCTGAAGTCCCCAGGGACTGAACCAGTATCTGCAGTTACTGTGAGTTCAGTACCTACAGGTCATATTTCTGCTTCACTCCTGCTAAAAAAAGTCTCAGTCACTGTGCATTTAAAAACATTCTGGAACCATGCTACAGGATGCAGAGGCACCAGTCTCCAAGGGATCCTGTCCGATGCTCTTCAGATGAATTAGAGAATGGTTTGGGTTAGAAAGGACCTTAAAGATCACCTAGTTCCAACCAGTCCTGCCAGAGGTAAGGTAACCTTCCACCAGACCAGGTTGCTCAAAGCCCCATCCAGCCTGGCCTTGAGCACTGCCAGGGATGGAGCACCCACAGCTTCTTTGGGAAAACAGTTCCAGTGCCTCATCACCCTCACAGATAGTAGGAAGAAGTTCTTTACTAATCCAAATCTCCTCTCCTTCAGTTCAGAGCCATTCCCTCTTGTCCTATCCCTACATGTCCTTGTAAAAATTCTCTCTCCAGCTTTCTTGTCAGCTCTTTTAGGTACTGGAAGCTTCTCTAAGGTATCCCTGGAACTTTCTCTTTTCCAGGCTGAGCAACCCCAACTCTCTCAGACTGTCTTCACAGCAGAGGTGCTCCAGCTCTCTGATCATCTTCACGGCCTCCTTTTGACTTAGTCCAACAGGTCCATATCCTTCTTATGTTGGGGGCGCCAGGGCTGGACACAGAACTGCAGGTGGGGTTTCATGAAAGCAGAGTACAGGGGGAGAATCACCTCCCTTGACCTGCTGGCCACACTCCTTTTGATGCAGCCAACCAGCATATGGTTGGCTTTCTCAGCTGCAGGTGCACACTGCTGGGTCATGTTGACCTTCTTGTCATTCAGCACCCCCAAGTTGTCTCATCAGGGCTGCTCTCAATCCAGTCTCCACCCAGCCTGTATTTGTTCTTAGGACTGCCCTGACCCAGGTGCAAAAACCTTGTACTTGGCTTTGTTGAACTTCATGAGGTTTGCATGGGCCTGCCTCTTCAGGCTGTGAAGGTCCCTCTGGACTGCATCCCTTCTCTCCTGCAGGTAGAATGAACCACAGTTTGATGTCATTAGCAAGCTTGCTGAGGGTGCACTGTCCATGTCACTGACAAAGATGTTAAACAGTGGCAGTCCCAGTATCAACCCCTGAGGAACACCACTCGTCACTGGTCTTCTCTTGGACATTGAGCTGTTGGCCTCAACTCTTTGATAGTGGCCATACAGCCAATTCCTTATCCACCGAGTGGTCCATCTGTCAAATCCATGTCTCTCCAATTCAGAGGTAAGGATGATATGTGGGACAATGTCAAGCACTTTGCACAAGTCCTGGTAGATGATGATAGTTGCTCTTCCCTTAGCTACCAGTGCTGTAACCCCATCGCAGAAGGCCACCAAGTTCATCAGGAACTGTTTGCCCTTAGTGAAGCCATGTTGGCTGTCACCGACCACCTCCTTATATCCATGTACCTTACCCTAATTTCCAGCAGGATCTGCTCTATGATCTTGCCGGGCACAGAGGTGAGACTGACTGGCCTGTAGTTCCCTGAGTCTTTTTTTTCCCCTTTTTAAAAATGTGGGTTGTATTTCCCCTTTTCCACTCAGTGGGATCTTCACTGGACTGCCACAGCTTCTCAGACATGATCCAGACATTCATCCACCGGAAAAAAAACTTTTGAGAATTGCGTTTTCAAAAGAAATAGTGATTTTATTGTCACTAGAAATATTACTTAGAAATATTTACCGCTTTTTGTAACCATAAGGCAATATGAGCAAACCTCCATTATCTATTTATGCGTTATGTATATGTTTTCCCAACACACAATTTCTCCTGTATCACTTGAAGGAAAATCTTAGAGCAATGAGACGTGGAACTGCCACAGCCATTTTCCAATGTCAGGAGAAAATGCAACTACATATTTTAAAACCTTTATAAACCATTTTAAACTAACAACTATGTGCACCATAATGTACTTTTTTCAGGTAAAAACCATTTGATAGAATATAAATTTAATTAGATTATGAATTAAAATTAGATTAATTTAAATTACATTTTAAAAGGGTAGACTTTCAACTCAGAAAAGCCATTTCTGTACAACGGGAAATTTTTGTTGCTGAGGGTATTAAGCTTCAAAGACAGCAAGAACTGAGATTACCTGAAAAAGCATTTCTAGTTTTTCTTTAAAAGAATAAAAGGGGGTGAGGGTGTGAAGTTTCCCTGAGAGCCATTCTCCTTTTACTCTTGGTTACTTGTCTGTGTGAGGCAAAGGAACAAGAAAAGGGAAAAAAATGCTCAGAAGAAAAATTAACAGCATAGAAAACTGTAATTAGTCACCTTAACTCAGATGTGTTCAGCAACAGGAACAAAAGCCATTTTGAAACTAATTGCATTTCAGTTACAGCTATTCCAGCAATTTATTCCAAAAGATGGGAATTCTGGTTATAAGAATGCATCATTTGAGTCCAATAGTTTTGGTTCCAACCAGAATCAAATAAAAGGAAAATCCAAAGCAGAGTGGCTGTGCTTCTCCTGCAGTGCAGAGCCATTAGCCGTGTCACAGCTGAGGGCCCTGACTCAAATCACCAGTATGGCTTTAGAAATGTAAACAGGTTTTGCAACACTTTTCAAGCATGAATTGTGTTGTAAAGCAAAACTGTGTTCATATCAAACTAAGTAACGTTTACTCTGTGTCACAGGAATCATGTATCGCAAATCCTGCGCCTCTTCAGCAGCGTGTCTGATAGCCTCTGCTGGGTACCAGTCCTTTTGCTCTCCCGGGAAGGTGAACTCTGTTTGTATCAGCTGCTGTAACACTCCACTCTGCAATGGACCCCGGCCGAAGAAGAGGGGAAATTCTGGCGTGGTGCCGAGGGCACACGTAATAATCACTGTTCTGCTCCTAACATTGGCTCTGTGGGTTTTGTATTGCTAAACTTCAAGCAAGTTTTTTTTTGCCTTGACACAGTTTGTTCTGTCTCCTCCTTTCCTCAAAGACACTGCAGTTATTTTCTGTTTGTTTCCAAAAACCCTGTCAACAAAGAGGGAAATTCAGTGGTTGTGGGGAGAAAGGGGCTGATATTTTCGGCAGCTAATGAATTCAGTTAGCAGAGTGAATTTCCAGTGTGCACTTAAAAATCCTATCAGCAGGATACAGAACTCTGCTTTTGTTGCATAAGTGGAAACAAACCCATCTAGGTTATTCCTTTTCAGATGTGGTTAATTCCTTGGTCATTTTGATTTTCATGTTTTTAAGTTCATTGCTAATCATGACCTTTGCCTTATGAAGTCATACTTGATATTCACAAAGGCCGTTTGGTGCGTCTGGGCTGGGCTCTGAGCTAGTCTCTAGGGGCACTACTTCCAAGCTGGACTGCTGTGGTTCGGGTCCTGGTTCCTGTAGGTTGCAGTCAGGCTTGGTCTCGTTCTGAAAAGTACTTAAGAAAACTTTGTTATTGCTCCTAATAGAAGAATTGCGCCTAGACGACATGAAGAGCAGTGGGCGCAGAGACCGGCTGCTCCTTGCTCTGGAGCTCTGGTTTGCTCTGAGAAACTTCTCTTTATTGGCATGCTGTATGGTCAGGCGGCAGCGAAGGACCTGCAAGAACACGCTGCGGAACTGCTGAGAAGAGATGTTGTACAGGAGGGGGTTCACCACCGAGCTGAGGTAGAAGAAGATGTCGGCAATGGGAAGAAGAGTGATGTATGCTCTAAAGTAGGGGATGGTCCAGTCCTGCTTTGGTTTAGCAGCAGCCATGATCCTTCTAACCTGGTTTGGCATCCAGCATGTGGCCAGAGTTGCAATAATCAGTCCTGCAAACAGAAAGAGGAAGAGGTGTGCGTATATGGAAAGAAAAAACCATAAAGCACTAAATATCAGTTCTGCACTTGCTCATTAGGAAATGGTACCAATTTCTCAATGTTTTGCTTGACAGCTTTTTCTACCAGTAGCATTTTTTGTTTGTTGTTTTTAATAACTGTTACAAGGTCACTGCAGCACATGCTCTGACAGAAGAGTGCATACTACTTGGCTGGTATTTCTTTGTACCTATGGCCATTTATTAGTGTTCTTTCACTGATACCTGTATCTTCAAAAAGAATGCATTTTTATTTTAGTTTGTGTTCTTACATGTCTTATGTCTTTCCCTTTACTTTGAAAAACAAAATAAATAGAAGCTATAGCCATATTAGATCAGACAATACCCCGAAGAGATCAGATTCTTGTTTGTACTTTGAAAAAAAAAAGAAAAAAAAAAAGAAAATGTATGCATAATAATATATTTCCTGTTATTTTTGGTAAATTTCCTCTTACAGAAGATATTTTTAAGCAAAATATGTATGGATCTTTTTACGGTAATTAAGATATGTTGGGCTTTCTTAAAATCAAATTCCAGTGGAATTAAATTATGAATGTAAATGAGAAAAACCCAAGCTTAGTCATGAAAGTGAAAGCAGTTTCAGATTATAAATTATGCTTTAACATGTGGTATCTGACCATTCTGTATTTATATGTAAGTATAAATACATGTTGCTGCATCACTAATGGCATTAAAAAGGGGGTAACTAAAGTGTTCGATGTCTGAAAACTCTGCCTCTGTGGACTGGCTTTCACTATGGCTCAGTGGTGGCGCTGTCTTCAGAAGGGCAGCCCTGAAGCAAGATGTAGGTGACCTTGAGCAGGCTCTGTTCCCAGGTGGGAGACGGAGCAGAGGGAGGCACTCCAATCCACACTGGTATCCACTGCTTCTGATGCATGTAAGCACTGGAAATCCTGACATCTTGCATAAAATAACAGGTAACAAAACAATTCCTCTCAGTGCTCCCCCACCAAGCATTACTTCCGAAACGTCTTACACCACCAGATTACTGTTTCCACTTTGTTTTTCTCATTGCAGGAAATGTGCCTTATATGAACACTGGGAGGGAGCAGAAGTTGCAGGTTGGTTTCCCTGCTGCACAGGCACAAAGTAGTAGAGAGTATCCTGATGGTGCACCATTGTCATTTCCAGTAGGCTTTGATGGTATTGTTAATCTCCAACATCTAACTTCTTCTCCCAACAGAAGCACAGAAGCACTTAATTCCGACCTGTCTAGACTAAGTCAGATTGCCCCCATCAAAGAGCTTGCTGTAGAATGCACCATTGAACAGATCACTGTAGGAACGCAATTTTGAAATCGTGCATGCTGATCTTCCAAGCCAGGAGCATTGTACTTCACAAGTGTGAAGACATGAACATAATGGGAAAGGGAGGCAGAAAAGAGAAGAAAGATTTTTCCTAACTTCAAAACTGCCAGGGCTTAAACAGGTATGTCCAAGTTCTCTCCTCCACCACCCCTGAGCAAAGAAAAGGTATGAAATGTCTTCCTTTTAATTAATTTTGTTAATGAAAGGTATAATTAACAAATTTATGATCACACTAAATAAGCTACCAAATAAAAGTTGTCTTCTTGATCATCTGCTTCTGTAATCATTTCACGTCACAATAATTTTGGTAGGATGGGAAGTAGCATGTGTTAGATTTACAGCACGAGGTAAGAGCCCTGGAAGGCTGTTTGCAGTAAGCAAGTGACAAATGTGTCTTCCTTTGCCATTTTCTGTTCTTTAACTACCATAACTCACCTTTGTCTCTATTCTCATTTCACTGCTATACAATCCCAGGCCCCTTTGCTTCCCTGCCCTACTCTTACCTGCCTTCTTGCCTCAGTTGTCAGTGCCTGCTGTATCTCTGTCAAAAGCTGATCTGAATTTTGTATTAGCCCTGCAAATTTCCTTGCCTTCTGTGCTTGTTTTTTAATCTGCTGTCAGCATAACCAATACACAGATAGCAGTCCTGGTACAGGCCAACAGAAAATAAGGAACCCCAAGCTGTGACTTGTGACGGGCATTATTGAAAAGGCAGCAAAACGATGGTGCTGGTTTGCTGTGGCTTTTTCTCCTGCGCAACTGAAACACAAAGCCCATAAACCGAGGTCTGCAGGATTCTTGGCAAATTTTACCAGATGATTTCTTTCAAGGGAAAAGAAAATAAGCTCTATAGTGTAACTTTTTGGTTCTTCATAAGGAACAGGACACTTCATCACACTGTTTAATAGTTTCCTAAATTATGAATACTGCTGTGAAAAACTGTAAGCAAACAATGTGTGCATTCAGTTTTAAATCTCAAATGCAGTGCTCCAAGATGTCTGACTTTTTGCTTGTATCTGAATTCTTTGCTATTGACTTTTCTTTCCAGTTCAAACTGCCAAAATGCTTAAGATTTCCCCTTATCTCCTTCAGTCACTTTTGTTCTGGGGAACTGTGCATTTGTTGTGTGTACAGCAAGTGAAAACTGAGCTGCTTGTGCCCGTTTGCAGTGCAGTGACGTGAGTCTTTTGGGGGGGTGGGAGAAGGTGGCAGCAAAACTTTGTTGGTTTCCAGGGATGAGTAATTGTTCATTTTTATGCTTGAAAAAAATGCTTATGGATTCAGGGGAGATGCACTGTGTAAACAAACACACCGACAAATTCACAATGTTTTTTTCAACTGGTCACACTTGATACGGAGGTATGAAGTAAACTGAAGGGCAGCAGCAGACCCCATCATAAAAGCTTTCTGCTCGGACCTTAGCATATGAAATATTTTGACCGAATTACTGCTGCCATCAGTTTGAACTTGTACATAGACCATAGAAGTTTGTGTTGTACTGTAAAGTGCAGAAGGTGTTTAAACTACATTGTATCAGCTTGAAAGTAAACCAGACTGCCTCTTACACCAGGACTGATGCATTTTCCCCATGAGCTTGCTGCCTGCTAGGGGCTAAACTCTCATGTTTCATCTCATATCCACCCTTCCCTTCTGCTGGTTCTTATTAAAGCAAAAAAAATCAGCAGCTCCATTTTTTTTTTCCCATTTTTCTGACCCCTGCACTGAAGCGACACACTAGATGAGAGCAAAGATTTATCTTCCATGAATACTGATGTTTATAAACAAAGTAATGCTGTGGTCCAGTGACCTCCATCACTGGTGCTTGAAATTTCCAACATACACTTGAATCTCTTGGTCTAATCATCAAAAGTGCATTAGCCCATATACCATAGCCTAGCTGACTATGTGTAAGTGAATACATGTCAACCAGTAAGTGTTTGAGCTTAAAATTCATTTGACATTGATATAGGTGTTTCAAAGTAACAAAAAAAAGACAGACATGAAAAGATCCTTGACTAAAACCACTTCAAAAAGCTAAGCCATAAACCAGCCAGAAAATAGCTTACCCAGAATAGGAACTACAACATTCAACTATAATCTGGAAAAAAAAACCCACCCCAAAACTCTTTAAAAACAAATCATACCAATTTAACAATGATTCGAATCTGGGGACTGTTACTGTAACTTCCCAGAAGCATATCTTTCAGTATTATTTCTTACTATGTGACAAAGGATCACTTATGTAGTGAAATAAACCTAGCATTTAAGCACCAATAATATAACTATGCATTTCTGGCACCAAATGGGAGTTTGGCAGTCATCTATCCCTTAGCAATACTTTTTTATTACTCAGAACATTCCTCTGGGCCATAGGGGACTGAATTAAATTCATTATGAACTTTACTGGGAGGGATTTTAAATACATGCAAAAGTCTGGCAGAGTAAGGAGGGTTGCCTTCTCTACCCTTCCAGACATTGCTTGTTCTGCTCTTAAATAGTTTTTTGCTTTCGTTTCTGCACCTGAGCACTTAAATCTTTCTCCTTTTATAGTCCAGCATCTCCCCTCTACCCTGGCCTCTGCCAGCTATTCCACAAAACTTAGGATTGTCTACAAAATGATCATGGTGTCTAGGACATGCCAACATGCTGTATTTGGCTGCCACAGCCTGTTAACTAAGGCTGTTGTAGCAACTCATGTACATGCTCATTTGTCCATGCAACTTAACCTCGGCACAATAAGGTCTGCTGGCTTCTGCTGCTCCTCTCGTCATTGTTACCCTAAGCAGCCTTAAACCTCAAATTTTGCTTTTCTGTCATTTAATTAATGGCAAAAAGGCAGGTTCTCAACATCTGCTTGTAAACTGACATTTAAATGGCAATTGTCAGTGGAACATAAGCGTATGGTTACTGAGTTATGAGTCAAGCACAGGCAGTGATGCAGGGTCAGAGGGAGACTTCTTAGGGCACATTTCACATTTGCATACTCAGCCCAACTATTCTCAAAGGTATATTGTGATATTAATGCCCTATGCCCAAATCACAAATTATTCCAACCATGTGTCAAAGGTACTGGCTTCCAAAAGAGGAAAATACTGAGACCACCTCTCCATTATTAAGTTTACTGTCCTAGAGCAGTACTAATCACAAGGAAAGCACTTGTTTCTGATTTGGTTCTGCTACAAACGGCTTTGAAATTGCATGCAAATACACCTTAGAGCTAATCAGGTTCTTGATGGTCACAGTATCAGTCACTACTAATTCAGCACAAGGAAAAAAACAAAGACTCTAGGACTAATTAAGAGTGTTACTTTGAGGAGGTGAGGTTTTGGCATGTATTTATGCTATGTTTATTGTTTTAACCAGGACTCAAAAATCTTGCTTTTGATTAGAAATAGGGACATTGGGCATTAAGCTATTGTCTTTCTAGCTTTTGATAAAAACATGAGAAGTTACGCACCGCAGTCTTCAGTCACTAAAATGACCTTCCCAACTGCAGATCAATGCAGTGCTGGCTTCCAGCTGCTGCAGCTGCTCTGTGCCTCTGCTGCTGCAGTTGTCCGCAAGTGAGAAGTCAGCCACCATATGCTTATTGTCTACTGACAATTGTCATTGAAATGTCAGATTACAAACAGCTGTTACTTTCATTGCTGCAAGTCTGACTTTGTAAGTGCAGCAAAGAAACCAACCAAAGTGATAGCAAATGGCCGTTGGCACTTCTTGGCAATGTTGTCAAGCAGCAGGAGCCAAGCAGGCTGTGCTTCCTCAGCGTTCAACTGAGGAACACTGGAGCAGCTCAAGGAGGGGACTGCCTTTGCTCTCCAGCCTCAAGCATTTCCTACCAGTGCTGCTTCTGGCAGGTAAGAGCTTGGAGAAGTTCCTCTGGTCTATCAGCAGCTGGGTAGAATTTCAGACGCAAATTTTCAGCTTTAAACATCTTCTCGTGAGTGGCTGGTGTTCAGCCACTACCCAGATCAACACAGGACTCAAACCCTCTCTGTCTCTGACCAACAGCAATTGGCTGTTGATGAACAGAAGGGTGAGTAGGGGATGGGAAGGAGGAGCACACCTTTTACTACTGCTCCCAGACTACCCCAACAGCTCCCTTGGGTTTAAAAGCAAGGGGAACAATGGCATTTCTTCAGTGCTTCTGGGGAACTCACAATGTTTCTGCCTAACTGCCAGAGCTCGCCTCTGCACATAAATGGGTATCTATAGCATAAATCATGTGCTAAAAGGCCTTTGTAGATCCCAGACAAGTCTTGTGACATACAGTGCTGCATGTCTGCATCCCTTTTGTGCAGCTTGCCCTCATCACCCAGATAGGAAGCCTCTATCATCTGAGATCTAGAATTAGGATAAAAAGGCATTAGGACAGACCAGAATGATAACCCTTCAGACACAGTGAAGTGGCCACCCTCTTCTTGCCCACACACACTTGCTTCTTGGAACAAATGCAGGAGGTCCAATTAGGCCACTGCCTTCTCTATGGTACAAAGTCCTCACAAATCAAGTTCTAGCTGGCATGCAGATGGCAGAGTGCCACATGTGACATAGGCATAAGGTAAACTTGCCACAAGACTCCTAATAAATCTGCAGCTGTCCTCATGTTCCACATTAACAGCATCATTTTGTAGGCAGCGATTGATCACTGGATCTCGGAATCAAAGTCTGCTTGATCTGTGTCCTGCGCATCATGCTATGCCTCTGTGTCTGTGCACTGTTAAGTGGACTTTCTGTCTTGGTTACAGAGTTGCTGCAGGAAGTACCACCATGCAACTAGTCTATAAAACAGACATGGTGGGTTTGCTGCCCCTTCTGCTTGTGACAGTTAACTTCACATTTCCCAAAAATCAATCACTCAATCCTGTATTCAGTGCATAGAATGTCACAACCATCAATAAGGGTTTTGCTTGAATGAGGGCTGCAGTGTGCTCCATGTGCAGGATAAAATGATGAAGTTTAAAACAGGAAAAGAATACTGATATAAACCTCCCTTTTCCCTCTCCACCACATGCAAGTTTCTTCTGCTGAAGGACAAACATTACAATAATAATAAGCACATATTGATGAATGTTAAGGTGAATATAAAAATGTATTAACCTGGGAGATAAATATTGATATTGCTTTGTCTGTGTCAATATTTAGTTCAAGGGACAATAAATTTTTATATTCTCTGAAGTAAGTCAATATGTGCATTGCTACATACATTTTGTGTAAGCTCAAATTACTGAGCAACTCTGTTCCTTTTGCCCTCAACTTTCAGAATCACAGATTTGCCTTTCAAAAATGCTTCTCTGGAAGAGAAGAAGGGAATAAGTAAACTATCTCTACTATCCCTACTCAGGCAGTAGCTGCAGGAAGAAGAGAAGAGATAAGACAAGTGTGTATTTCCCAGTGATTTCTCCATTGGAGTTTTTCTAACCACCTGGGAGATCTACCAGCTCACTTTGGGATCTGACAGCGGATCTGGCTGGCTGCTAGGTGTGCAGCCTCCCCAGAGAACAGGTGTTTCTTCATCAGTGACTTGCTGTGTTTGCTGTGGAGCCACTTTGTGCATAAAGAACACATGTAGGGGTGCCTCTGGCAAAGCGAACAGAGACAAAATCCAGCCTCTGCTCCTGCCTGGGCTGGCACTGCAGGGATAAAGGACAAAGGAGCTGTCGAGACAACGTTTTTGTCACCAGCACAAGCAGGCAAATCTCCAAACGCTCACAGAGAGGCTCTGGCAAGCACACCGTAGCCCTTCTCAGAATGGGTTTAAACTGAACAGAAGCCAGTAACAAACTAGTTATCTTTATAAATGCTGCTGAACAATTAAGCATATGGCCTGGGACAAACAGTTGAAAACCAGCTCCATGTACATCTGATCCTGTCAACAGCTCCCAGCAAAAAACCAATGGACCTGCAATTCCCATAGCCCCCAGAGGAATCTGGGTCCATTCAGTGATCATTATTCTCCTCCCAGCCTCAACGGCACTGTGCAATGAGGCCATGTCTCATTAGCAAGCACAGTTGGGTGACAGGACAGTGCTGTCCCACAATATGGTGCAATAAATGAAAGGCATAGAGAAGAACCAAGCTGCCTGTTGATGCAATAAATGAACCAAAATTGCAAGGCTTTAATCAATAAGTTGCTGTTCAGTTGCACGCTAAATCACATTTCTTCCAATTGAAGACACCATTAATGGTCTTGCTAAATCACAAATGCTAAAACCATGCATTCATTCCTCCTGTAAATACCCATCCAAAGCAGCAGTGTGTTCAAGTGTGGGGCAGTGACAACACAGGGAATTATTTCTTTCTTTCCTTTTTAAAAGCTTCCATAGATAACTGGAGTTGCCAGGCACATTGAGAAGAATTTCACATAAGCATTTGCCACCTTTTGGAGTCAGAAAATCACCTGCAGCTGCTTTTGATACTTCATTTCACAGGTGACTAATTGCCACTGTAAATCATTACAAAGACCCAGGAGTTGTTAGCAGAATCTGAAGTGCATGTCTTCTCACTTAGGTTGGACTGCACTCTCCCCCGCACAAGTGCCCTGAAGGGTGCTACAGGATCACTGAGACCAAACTGGCTTATCAGAAATTCTGGCTGCATATTGTGTCATTGAGCCAAAACAATGACGTAACAGAACAACAGCATGCACACAACACTCCAGTTGAAACCTCTGCATTGCCCAACAAGTTGCTCAGTTCAGGTCCTCCCTGCTCTGCTGAACATATTTCTTCTTGACTGGCAACAAAAGGCTGCTCTAGGCTGGATGCAACACAGCAATATAACCTCAGCTACACGCTGGCTAAGGTTTAGGTGAATTTTTTGTTTCCAGCAATGTCATCTCTAATTGAAACTAATGCTGAAGGAACCTGCCCAGCAGAGCCTGCACTTCCTTGCAAAGTGATGGTGTTTCAGTCTGTTGTATTTCAGTGCTCTACAACTGATAAACAGCGTATTAGTTTGAGAAACGCAAACATTCCCATCAAACGAGGAGAAGATTACAAGAGGCTTACATGGGGCTGAACCAAAATTTCAAGTTTATGTACCATGGATCCATCCAGCTGGGACTTACAGGACACTACAGTAAAATCTTTTCTGACTCTGCAACACTAAAACGTAACAGCTTCCAGGGATCCCACCATGCACTTCTCCACAAGCAATGCCAAAAAGAGTCCTTCAGAGGAATAAGCTATTTTTGCTTTGCACTGTCACTGAACAGCCCTCAGCCGTTAGGTAGAGTGATACTGGATGCACCAGAAGTTGTCAGGGGAACATAGATATGCAGAATATAATTAGTGAGGACACGAGTGTTAACAGTTCTACTTCTTAGCAATTTAAAATATCTGACAATTATCTTCAGTTATTAGCAGGGTCAAGTTTTGCTTCTCAAATATTTTTAAATACTGCCGTTTCACAGTGCAAACACTAGAAAAAGCTAAAAATACTCAAGGAAATTTTATGACAGAAGTATTGTTACTGAACATGAGCAGTCATTTTGCAAAACAGCGATTAAAGACATGGTATGCTTTTAAAAGCCATGGCATGCTTTTAAAAGCCATACATGCTCATATATTGCCAGAGGAAATCACGCCAGTTTTAATAGCTTGTATGGGGTTTGCACAACAAGGTTTTGCTAGTCTGGGGCTACAAAGGTGCGTTCCATGAGAAGATGCTAGAAGCTTCCCCCATGTCTGATGGAACAATGCCAGCCTGCTCCAAGACAGACCCACTGCCAGCCAAGCCTAAGCCCATCAGCAGCGGTGATACTGCTTCTAGGGTAACGCAGTTAAGAAGGGGAAAAAAACTGTGCAACAACTGCAGCCAGATAGATGAGTGAGAACATGTGAGAGAAACAACTCTGCAGAGACCAAAGTCAGTGCAGAAGGAGGGAGGAGGTGCTCCAGGCACCAAAGCAGATGTTCCCCTACAGCCCCTGGTGCAGACCACAGTGAAGCAGCTGTCCCCCTCAGCCCATGGAGGTCTGTGGTGGAGCAGATCTCCACCTGCAGCCTGGGGAAGACCCAGTGGTGGAGCAGTTAATGAAGAACTGCAGCCTGTGGGAAGGAGTCACATTGGAGAAGTCCATGGAGGACTGCCTCCTGTGGGAGGGACCCCATGCTGGAGCAGGGGAAGAGTGTGAAGAGTCCTCCCCTGAGGAGGAAGGAGCAGCAGAGACAAGGTGTGATGAACTGACCACAACCTCCATTCCCTGTCTCTCTGCACCACTGTGGGGGAGGAGGTGGAGAAAATCAGGAGTGAAATTGAGTTCAGGAAGAAGGGAGGGGTGGGGGGAAGTTGTCTCAAAATTTGGTTCTATTTGTCATTATCCTGCTCTGATTTGATTGGTAATAAATTAAATAATTTCCCCAAGTTAAGTCTGTTTTGCCCATGATGGTAACTAGTGAGTGACCTCTCCCTGCCCTTATCCTGACCTACAGCCTCTCATTATATTTTCCCTCCCCTGTCCAGCTGAGGAGAGCAGTGATACAGCAGCTTTGGTGGGCACCTAGCATCCAGCCAGGTTCACCCCACCACATTCTATTAAGGAGATGGTAACACATTTATAGCCACTGTGCTGCAGTGACAACAGCACCTTCAAAAATCTTCCCCACACAAGTTCCTGCCTTTAATGGTCATTTATTTCTTCTGTTCATTATGTTAAAAATTGTACTTCAGATACGAGCTTTTGTTGTTCTTCAGATTCAATCTTCCAGTCTCAGACTTCATCTTAGCACTCATCTACTATAGTTCAGTCTCAAATGTGCACAACTGTACAGAGAAATGATGGACCAGTCTCTGATACTGTAAATGGATACTTAATTCTCGAACTGGAGTGCCAGGGCAGCATCCCCACAACGTGGTGAGCCCCCATGTGCAGGTGAGCCTGCTGGGTCACTACACCAACACACCACAGTGCTTTTCTGGGGACCCCAACTCTGTGGATGAAGCAATCTCGTCACTGCACAGCTAAGGCTGCCGCAAAACACAAAAGCTAACGGGAGAATTTCATACACTCCCTTGTGCTCTTTGGTGCTTTCCCTCACATAGGTGGATAAACAGTCATGAAATCATTACACCTTACAGTAAATACCAACTTGACATTTGAAGCAACAATCGACTGTTTCATTCAGGTGCCAGTCACATGTGGTTTGTCAATAAATGCCACAAAATTCAGCATCTACTTTTGAATCGTTCATTTCCATTCACTACAACAATTCTCCAGTAAAAACGTAACTGAAATGTTAAACTGGAGCTACTTTGGGTGAAAAGTCAAGAATATTGTGGAAATATACATAGACTGAGCATAAGAAGACATACCAGGGTAAAATAAATACATATTAACTGCTCATTTTTAGGAATTTTAACATTCCAGCTGTCAGAAAAGAATTGCTTATTCAAAATTGTTATTTCTGCATTGAGAAAGTATATTTAAGAAACACTAATATGAACATCACTATGTATAAAGGAACAGGTTTACTTTTTATTGCTGCTTCTCCCCTGCAAAACAAATTCTCACCATGGTTGCTTTGATTTTCTTTTAGGAAGAGTGAATACTTGTTTTCTTTCTGCACTAGCAAAACAGTAGGAAAAATACATCTTCCATGTAAATCTCATTTAAATTCTGCATTCTAACTAGCAAACACAATTTGGAATTGAGAGGTTTTTTGTTTTTACATTACAAAATGAGCCATTGCAACATGAAACAGCTCACTATTGCAATTCAGCAGGAGAAATCTTTGAACAATCAACTGCAGAATACAAATACAGAAAGACAATATATTAGCTCAGCAGATACATAAGATACCTGTGAGCTCTGCCAGAAAGACTAGCTTTAGGTATATGTTATATGGATCTGATCATCACAGGCAGTCAGCAAAGCTCTTCCTAAACGAGAGAGATATTATCAATCTCCAAGTCAAATGTTTGTACCAAAAGCCCTGAAATGAAGAAAACTTGCTGTTTTGTAGCAAGTGAGAAGAAAATGGAATTATTGATGCACAAATGGTAGCAAGATTATGCTTGCCAGCTGCTTTAAATGAACAAATGCAATTGGCATTTATGTTTAGCAGCTTAAGTGAGAGGACAAACCAAAGCAAATTGCCATAAAAATTACATGCAGTTATCCAAATTTTACAACAAAACCCAAAACAAGAACCAGGATCCAGGCAGTGGAAGAGCAGAAATGCACCAAGGCAGACTTGGCACCAGTAGCATGAAGGCTGACAGTGGCTGTGTTTTGGTACTTAGGGGCAATTTATTGCACTCCCCTGTCCCTGAGGAAGGCAGCTGTGTCAGTCCAGTAACATACTGACTGGTGCCTTAGCTTCCTTTTTTGGGAGAAAATGGTGTTGCATTGGATCAAACCTCCTATTTCTTCTTCCATCCTAATTTACAATCTGGCCACAACAGTTACATGCACCACCCAAACTGTGTCTGGAGTTAAACCCTACTGCATATAGCCTTTGCAACTGTATCATAACACAACATATTTTATATAGATATTGATATGGGTGAGGCTGTCTGTCTTGATCAGAAGGTACCTTTCCGTCCAAGCAAAGGCGGGTGGATGCTGCAGAGTGGTGTAAGAGGGACATGGGGCTGCTGCAGCAAACTGGATACAGAGATTCCACACCAGCACATGGGAGCCACTAGTCCTCAGGAGCTCATCCTTAGGTAAAATCATTGAGGAAACAACCTACACAGGCCAAATATTTCTACTATAAATCTGGCATGGGCAGGTGAAAGGCTGCCTGAAGGACTCTCATGTTCTTCTAAACTCACTGGCAGCCTGCTCTTTCTGACAACAGTGAACCTTTTCCTGCTCTGAACAGATTCCTCTTATTTTTGGAGGGAAGACAACATTCTTTTCTGGTAACATTGGCGTAAGAAATGAAATGAGGTGTTTTGAGGCGTCAGACAGCTATCTTATGGAACGGGTGGGAGACAGGGAATCTCTGATTCAGCCATCTCCAGTAGAGCTATAGTGGTCATTCCAACACTGCAAGTGAATGAAGACCAAACTCCAGTCTGACTCCTTCAGTGTGTCCTGGCCATCATGTTAACGAGGGAAATATAAAGTAACTGTTACACAAGGCAGTGTTATTCTTTAAATTAGGCCTTACCTTTGATAATTTTGATCAAAGCCTTGAGTAGTGGTAAAGCTACTTAAAATTGCCCTGAGAAAAATGTCCTGGCCAAACACTGCTTGTTTGCAGCTTCCCTCCGAGAAGGCTGTTCAGGGAGCAGTAGTATTTCTATTGCAGCAAAGTCTCTTCTCTGCTAACACCTGAATCTCCTTTTATTTACATTTCAGAGCTGTCCAGAAAGTTGGAATGAGTGCAAACATGTCAAAACCTTTCTAAACCTTTTCAAGGAATATATATACAAGATAAAGGCTATTCTTCCCCCTTGCCACAAGCTTGGCAGTCTAATTCAAAGTCTGAGACTCAAAGTCTCCCGATCCCCTGCGAGAAGGCGAACGTGCTCTGCAAAATGGCATTCAAATAAACACCTGAACATAGATTCCCTGAGCACTCAGGCACCTTTTGGTTTGGAGCCTTGTGTCAAGGGTGTGATATTTGCACTTTGCTTTCAGATAGCTGCTGGGGACTTCCAAAATATCTCAGGCAGCAAGCAGCAGTGGCTCACAGCAAACATCTGGCAGCATTTCTTCCTCTCCTCCACACATGCAATCTCAGTCTTGTATCTTAGTATTAGTAAAAGATGTCACATCATTTTGTTCTATATAATTTATTTTAAGCAAACCCCCTTATAATGACTTTTAACTTCAAAAATAACCCAGTGCATGTTCCTTTCTTTATACAGGCCATACAGTGTACATTTTTGCCAGCCTTTTAACTTTCTTTTATTTCCCTGAGGTGAATCTACAGCTAACTAGAGTATTCCAGGTGGAATTAGAGCATGCAGCTCACTCTATCTTTTGTAGCACCTTTCCAAGAAACACTAAGAACTATAAGGTATTACTGCAGACCTGAGAAAACTAATTAAGCCAGAGTTCCAACTATCTGACAGCTTGCTCTCTCCCTCTCTCCTAGAAAATACAGGAACAAAACAGAACTTCTTAGAGGAAAACTATAAACGAAGAGGAAACAAGATGTGGTAATGCATTTGATAAAATTATGCCATTTTTAACGTAAATTCTGGAATCTGGTGATAAATATGGTGTTTTCTGGAGCACAGTGAAGATACAGGAGATTTTAGCAAGGACTAAATCTACCCTACTATAAATCACAAAATACATTTCTTCTTCCGGTCTCATGCAGCTGGCTCCAACTTTGGGCACACAGGACCACAGTAATGGAAAAAAAGACTTTTACAGTAACCCGTTCACATTTAATAAATATATGACTATGAAAGGGAGAAAGAAGATCACTAAATATCAGTATTTCCAGCAACGGAGAGGGCAATTATTAGCATTTGGGAACTTTCCTATGCATTTATATAGCACCTTAAGTTCAACTGCTGGCCTTCGGTCTGACCTGTACCACGACAGAAATAGCTAATCCTATTGCTTCTGACATTGCTATGTAATTAAGTAGCTGCTCTGCCCCCATTAATATAGCTACATCCACTATCCACTTTCATTTCTCATCCTTTTTCCAGAACAGCCTCTTACTTTGAAATAAGTTTTTCTAATCATTCCTATTGAATAAGATGTCTTGGGAAGAGACATTTTTAGATACCTTCTTCTTGAGCTTTGTAAGGTGTTCACCCACTGATGAGTGAAATTCTAACTCCCAAAAGCTAATAGAACTATTTTCTCTTAAAATATTCAAGAGATTAAAACAGAAAGTCTAAATCATCTTCTTATGTGGCAATAAACTTCTTTGACCAGTAGGTAGTGTAGTAAAAGGCAAGCAGGTCTCTCCTAATTTACCTGAGCAAAAATGATTCTTTTCTCCTTGAAGTCATAGAGCCAAGGGCCTAGACTTGGTGCCACAGTGAACCTCAGGCAGCTATGCTACGGGCAGTAGGATGCCCCCACAAACTCTGCCTGTCACCTTTAATGTCAGGGAAAACAATTTTTGGAGGCTGCACTGGTGAAGCCTATTCGAGCAAAACATGGTAGGAGATCTGCTCTGAGACACTGGGATCCTCGATCTCTTTACTGAGGCAGCTGGAACATGCAAGGTAGACTAATTTGCTGCCACACACTAAGCAAATAAAGGTACCTCATTTGCTACAATAATGTTCCATCTACAGAACCTCCCTAAATCCAGAGACAGCATCTTCAACAGATACTTCCTTCCTACTGCTTTTGATTTACCCAAGTTGACTTTTTCTGGACAAAAACAGTCCTGCAGAGGTGGAAACTAATTCAAGGTAAGTAAAAGCAATTGCGTACACTGGTAAATAAGAATCAACACAGAAGAAAAACATATTTTAAAAGGCTGGTGCATAACACTGGGACTGCTCTTGCTCTGCTGCCCTATGTCACCTCATCGCCTCAGTGACTATAGGATTCCTGCTACACCCACTCGGAACATGGCAATAGCATCCGATGCTTAATGCAGCAGAAGACCCATTTAATTAGTAGCTGATCACAAAGACCAAAATTTATTTGCTTGCATTTTCTGACAACAGGAAAATGGTTTCAGATCTTACTGGTGCAGCCATATTTCTGCAATATACTGTATATTTTTTAAATTCTGTGTGCAGTCAATCATATTACCATGCCCTACAGGAGGTTTTTGCTAAGTACTTAAAAAAAAACCCAATGCACACAGTGCAGAAAAGCATCACAGCATACTATGAAGGCTTATGCTTTATCTTGCATTCTTTATTTGCCCAAAATAGTTGTTGTTCTGCACTCAAACTCATATTTGTAATAAAAACCCTACTCAGCTGCTCATATACTAAAGAAACTATTCATGACTGAATAATGTACCAATTCAAAAGCAATCTCTCTAAGCTATAGGAAACCTCTTGAGTTGCAATCTGAATAAAATGAAACCTCAACAAAATGAACCACTTTGAAACTTAATGAAAATTTAGCAAATTGATCTGAACAAGAAAATCTTATATACAATGTAATGTTTTTAGCAAGAACAAAAAAGCCTGTCAGAGATCATGTTTGAGGAAAAAAAGAATCACACCTAAATCAAAAGATGGTGTTATTGTTTGTTTGCTCATTTTTCTAAAGCAGGATATTTCATTTTATAATGGGATAGCGAGTTTATAAGTTTGTGTTTAAATAAAAACTGGCAAGTGCTGAGAGGACAAAAAACCAAAACCAAACAATTGAAATGCTGAATGTTTTCTTGAAAGTGATATTCTCTTTTCCAGCTTTAATTTTTAATCCACATTTTGGTGCACATGGCACCTCACAAACCTCTCAGCTCTGAAGTTACTCTGAGATCAGTACACCTGTAGTCAGCCTGGTCTAAAAAGAAAACAGGTGTTTGGTTTGTGTGCTGCCATAAGCTTGTGGAGCAAAATGATTGCAGATCAAAATTATGAAATTGCTGGAGCAATTTATACTGCCAAGACGAAGAGCTGAGGGAGAGACAGAAGCAAATGCTGGAGGTGCTGTCACCCAGCAGCACAGCAGGAACGTGAAAGGTAAGGGAAGAAGGGGAGACGAGACAGTAAGAGATGAGGCTTGAAGGCAGTGATCATATCAAGAATCACTTGTATTTTTTGAAACGGCATGCCACAAGAAAATGATACTCCCACTGAACCAGTAATTAATTCTGTTTTCCATGAAGGTGAGTTCAAGGAAATAAGGGGCTGGGACAGAAGAAACTCTAGTAATGCAAAAACAATTTGCAGTTGGAAGCTGATTTCAAACAAGAGTCAGATGAGAACACCTTTAGGGAAGACACATCCCTCAACCTCCTCTCGGACAATTAGGATGTAAAATGGCAGTTACACAATTAGCAAGCACAAAAGACTTTTTTAATGAATAAATAACTAAATAAATGAGTCAGGTCAGCAGGCTCAGGACTGAATTAAGAGGTGTCAGTGCTGGTGTATGTGCCAGCAGCAGGCAGGGACTCCTTCCCAAATAGAGATGGATACAGGGTTGGGCTTTAAAGAAAGCTACTTCTCTATCTGGTCCCAGGGGCAAAATTAAAAGTCTGTTGTAACAAGACGAGAAGCAGCATTAGACATGTGGGACTGAAAAAGACATTTTACCCATCTGAAGCACTAAGAGAAAGGATTTGCATTGTACTTTTGTATGGAACAAGGGATTATTTTTTTTGCCTGATTAAGTGGTACTGAAATATGCAAACTATGCACTGTTCTCTCACTCTGCTTGAATTAGTGATTTACAATGACAGTTTACTTTTAATTCCACACCTGGAAAAAGGAGATAAATCAAGTGATAAGCTGCCGACGATGGTCTCAAAATGGAGAGCACTTTACCCAAGAGTTCCTTGGAGCTTGCTGATCTGGCACTGCATTTTAGCAGATCCGGCAAGATTATCAATTAATGACAGTAGCCGAAGCCAGTTACAACACTGTAACAAGCTCCACTGGTGCACACTCTGCCTCTATATTTTTAAGGGAAAAGAAAGAAAAAAGCTACTGACCTCAGAAGGTGTTACAGAACAAATGAACATCAGCAACTTGCTTCTTGTGAGCACTAAGCACGCCTTGAAGTAAAGAAAATCTCCTGCAAGCCTGAGAGCCTGCAAGCTGCAGGTACCTCTCAGACCTGAGACAAAGCCATGAAGAAGGGCAATATCCTCCACCTTCATGGGCTGGTGAGAACTGCAAGCAAGCCTCCAATCAGTTCCCCAGGATGACAGGCTGCTGAGCCAAAGCAGTAGCCAAATGCTATGGGGACTGCTCCCAAAACTAGTGTGATGTGCAGAGAGGAGCACACCTAGCTCCTGTTTGGTACCACAGGACATACAGGAGCACAACACTGGCTGCTATTCTACTGCATCCACCTATGCTACCTGGGAACAGGGTCAGGGTCACCAAAATCTCCGCCAGAAAAAGGTTAATTTTCTCAGTCTGCGTTTTCCATTCAGAGGAGCAGCTTCCCTGCACCGCTGGCTGGCAAAGCTAGTGAGGCTCCCCCCTCCCACATCTCCTTGAGAAGTCCCCAGCATTCCAGCCACCAGCACAGGGGTCTGGGGACACTCTCTCACAAGCCAGGAAACATTTATGCCGTCTTACCAAAATGCCCTGGAGCAAAGAGGGGGCATTGGAGTTGGGAGAAAAGGAAAATAGAAAAAAACCCTGAGGCCAGAAGACAAAACATGGGGCACAAACAAACTAGGCACAGTGGTGCAGATTGACTTCTGTCTCCTAGAAAAAGTTTCAAGAAAATGCCATAGCTTGTTTATGCTTATCTACCCTGGCTTTTGCTTGCCCCCACCAGCCAGGTTGGCATCCTCCCTGACACTGCCCCATTGGTTTCCTGTGTAATGTGTCTAGGAAGTCTTATAGTTTCAAGAAGCACTTTCTAGCCCTAGAAATTGTTTAGAGCTGCCATGCTCTGTGGCAATCAAAGTGTCTAAATAAATATGCAGAAGTGTGCTTGAGCCAGGAAGCCTTCCAAGGAACCAAGAGATTTTTTTTCCCCATTCAATGCAGATCTAAGTAGTTAATGTTTGGTTTTGTCAATACCAGTCATGCACTAAGGCACGTGTACCAGTACTGAAGGGTGCCACATATTACACTCTTGCAGTGCGACAACAGGATTAACATTGCGGATGTGAATGCAAGATACTAGCAGCCAAGATAGACACACCTATACACACACAATTTAAGCCATTCTATCTTGAAGCTAATGGAAAACATCTCTTAATATTGCATGTAAAAATGTCTGATAGTTGTAAATAACTTTTTTGGTGTTCATATATAATGAAAGAACAGTAAGCAAATGTTGTTCAGTACTCAAAAGAAGAGGCTGTGAAGCAAATGCATCTTCAAGTCTGCATGCCAGAGCCACTTTCACTATGCCACAGACTAATGGATTTCAGTGACAAAACAGGAGTGTTACACCTTTAACTATTAGATATTTTATGCAGCTTTAAAAGCAAAACAGTTGTTCCCACTTCCAAGCAGGAAAGTCCTATTCTCTCCAAGTGAAAAAGCAAACCATAAATTTGCTTTTGATCAGAAGAACAAGACCAGTTGTAACACACAGCCATAGCTGTACTTCATTATAAAAACCTGAAGACTTAATGCCTGGAATCTGAAGGTCATGACTGCTCTTTCCACAGGCCTCCCTGGTGGAGGAGTTTAATGTTTCTTGTTATTTTAGTTACATGGTAAGCTAGTTTTGGTTTAAAGGACTCTTACATGATGCTGAAGCTAACCGCCATTCATGTCAGCGCTCACTGGCTTGGTGGAGCACCACGGCCCTTTAAGACATCAGTTCTTACCTCCTAATTCACATACAGTTTGACCTGTCAGGACTAGGACATTGCACTAGGCTGGAGACTGCACCTGTCCCCAGGTGAACAAGTGTCTCACACCCGAACATGTACAATTAGGCCTCCCTAGCTCTGGCACCAAGGACAATGAGCTGCTGGGTACAATATGGCCCCAACACAGAAAGGTGCATGAACACAGGAAAACAGATGAAAAAGGTAAAAGCCCAGATAACCTTCAGAAGCCTGTGTGAGAGAATAAAATAGGTATTCTTTCTTGTTCTTTTTTTAATAGATTGGAAATAGGAAGACACCACAGGTGGTAAGGTTTTTCCTCAACATCACAGAGAAAGCACTATCGTGTGGCAGACCGTCAAACAGACTTGGAGGGCCACATGAAACCTTTCCTTCTCAGTTCTGGTGTCTTCCTGGACAAACTTAGCAGCCAGAGCACTGGGAAAGCATTACTGCAGCCCTTTCCCATGGACAGCATAGTCTGACTATGCAGACAGGCCTCTTTTCAAACATCTTAAAAAAAAAAAAGAACTTACTGTTTAAAGAAAAAAGAACCCCCAAATTCCATCATTTATAGAATTCTACTCTGCTCTCCTGAGACCTCACTTGGAGTATTGTGTGCAGTTCTGGTGTTCTCAACATAAAAAGGACATGGGACTGTTGGAACAAGTCCAGAGGAGGGCCACGAGGATGATCAGGGGACTGGAACACCTCCCGTATGAAGACAGGCTGA
>WYDI02013079.1:0-69063 GCA_009867235.2 Psittacus erithacus | reverse complement strand
GTGTCCCTGCCCATGGCAGGGGGGTTGGAACTAGATGATCTTAAGGTCCTTTCCAACCCTAACTATTCTATGATTGTTTAGTATCTCCAATTTCTCTTTAATGGAACAAAATTGTTAGTTTTTTTCCTTTTTTTTTTCTTTTTTTTTTTTTTTTCTTAATGAAAGGCCATACTGTTACATAAAATTTGTTTTAGCTTTATTATTTTGGTCAAAGCTTTTGTTTTGGTGTTCCTGATGATCAGATTGCAGATCTTTCAGAAACTACAGCCTTCACACGATTAAACAGCATTCACTAGACTGACCAGCTAATAGCTCTGATGAGGCCATTCTTACTCATTGAGTATGCCCTGATACTAACTCACAACATGACTCTGGCTGCCTGTACCATCTTAGAATTGGAGCACACACACAATACCCACAGGGCAGTTGAACATGCTTCAGGCAAGGCTATTACAACTGAACAATCCTTCTATTACATCTGAATAATCCCCAGTGGCTTTTCCCAGAAGCCCTAAACTGAATATCAAGTGTGGGCAGTGGGGCTAGGTGGAATGCAGGCATGGGAATGTGGTAGATCACCTAGGACAGAGCAAGATGCTAACATGCAGCTCTTTGGTACTCTCTTTTCTCACAGCTAAGCAAATGCAGTACATATGTACAAAAAATGAGGCTTCCTCTCTGTCACTTACTGATGTTTGAACCATCATAGCTCGCTGGTCTCTCATTTTTCGTACAATATCCAGGGGATAAACAGGTTGGTTCCTTTCAATTAAGCACATGGCGGTTTCCATAGTGACCAATACACCAGTGCGACCGATTCCAGCGCTGTGAAATGTAATAGAAATATAGTCTATAAGTTAGTTTTTTGCCATGCACCAGATTCATATCATGGTCTTAATACTGGGATGCCAAAGAGCCTTAGAAATTACAGGAAGACCTTAATACTAGAACAGACTGTAAAGTTTATCTTTAAAGCAAGTTCAGTATATTTTCTGCCAATTGTTAAAAAAAAAAAAAGGCATTTTTATATAAATAAAACTAAAATCTCACCAAATGGATTTTTAACAATTACAACTGCTTACAAATCTAAATGTATTGTTTGGTGGCATTTTTGACTAAAAATGTAAAAGATAACTGACTGCTTTTTGACAGACACTTGAACAACTGAAAAAATCCCTTTGCAGTACCATTCAAAACGAAGTTACAATGGTGGTAGAGGATAAAAATGGAGAACAACTTACACTGCAGTTTACCAGCGCTATGACAATTACATGACTAAGCCATTTCATCCAAAGATTGCAGTAAAAAGTGAGAGAAAAGAAACTCATTCTTTAGATACAACACCAGCGTCTATCTTTAACAGTGAACACTGGTATTACACAGTTTAACATTTTCATCTTATTCAAAGAATCTCCTTGCAGACAAACTTTTCAAAAGCAAATGCTTATTCCAAGGCTGAAGCAAACCTGTAATCAGAATTTTAAAACACAAGTACCTGCAGTGAACAAGAACAGGCTCATTCTTTACTCTCTTTGGCCTCATACAGGTCACAAACTCCAAGAAGTCCATTGAGTCATCAGGAACACCATGATCAGGCCAAGCAACGTATTGGAGATGGGTGACTGTGTGGTGCTGTTCTGTCTAAAATAAGTAAGGTTTTCAAAAAGCGTTCAGTGTTATGGCTCCTATGTTGATGTTTACTAGATACAACTCATACTTTTTACAGGAGGCGTATTCTGCAGATGCTATAAGACACATATGATGTAGAAAATATTTGTCATTTTAAAACTCAAAGTATGAACATGCAATTCTAAGAAAGCATGCAAAAGGCATAACATTTTCCAAATAAATGACATGTCAAGTTTAAGTTCTGTGATCTAAACAGACTGTAATTTTCTTAATTTATTGACTGCTGACTTATTATACCTTGACATCAGTGATTCACCCCAGGTAAAATGCTGCAAGATGTAAACATAATAATACTATATAATCGAACAGGTTGGAAGAAATAGATGAAAACATCAGAGAACTACTGAGAACTGTACCAAAATAACAGGGTCTTGGGGCTACATAATCCATTCTAAATATGTATCTTTGTGTACTTACAGATTCAGTTATAAAGTTGCCTGCAACATTTGCTAAATACATTTTCTGTTCAAAAACGATATATATAGTTCATACATGTTCATTGTACATATATGAATGACTTCAGTATGACCCAGAGAAGGATACTTATGTAGGGAAGCAATAAAATCAGTTAAAAGATTCTGCTGGAGGAAGAGCAATTTTTTCATTCAATTATACCTAAAAAAGTAGCTTTACGGAAGTTCTTTCAGTTTAGCTTTTTGTTAACTTTGATTATGAAATCACTCAATCATCTTTGCATTCAGATTGGGCTCAACTGCTGTGTTACAGATATAACCACTGATTAGGTGGGAAGGAAAAAACCTAAGACACTCCTCAGCTCTGCTGCATTGTGCAACAATGATCACTCTCTTCACAAACTGAGACAAGTCTTCAGGCTCCTTTATTGATTCCACACGTTCAGCAACAGTTAAGCTGTTGGCTGGAATTTACTGATGTCCATTACTAGACAACATTTGATATCCTACTGAAATAAAACCTCCTTTATCACTGTATTAGTCTATAAAAGCTGCCTTCTCCCTAGAGTTCCCTGCAAGAATGCTTTCATGATGCTCGTGACTTTAAGACATATTTTCTTCCTTTTAAATGGAAAACTACTGAAACATATGACCTGTTTCAAATGCCTTCAACTGCTTGCTTTCCTCTTCCACCTGAGGAAATGATTCCACTCCCAGGGAGCAGGCTAGCAAGATACAGAAGACAGGATAAACTACTGCCTGTGTACACCAAGTAGAGCTCTAGGAAATGTGTTCATCCCAGTCAAAGTAATTGCAATTGCAGAAATTTACAATTACCTGCAGGGACGTGAAGATAAACAATGCAGCTCATACTTAGCTCCTTAAAGGCAGAGTCTGAGCAATCACTATTAAAAGGTCTAGCATAGGCCCAAGTGGATAATATAATCTACTATTAATGACCACGCTTGCTGTAATACAAATTGCATTGGGAACTATCACCCAAAAGACCTCACAATGACTGGGATCTCTGCAAGAAAAAACATGGCCTTTTTCTAGTCAGCTTTGCTGTCATTATATAGCTGAGAGCTTGATCAAATGATTACACTGTGCATTTTTCTGAAATGCTACAGATTAAAAACAAATACAAAAAACACAAGAAAATGTCATTAAAAAGTTGTCTTTTGGAAACCTGCGCCTGCTTAATCAGGAGCTCTTCAAAAGGGAAATAAGATAACGCAGCAATTACATGCAGCAGTTTAAGCTGATTCTCTTAAATCAAAGACATGTGAATTACAGCATTCAGGTGAAACAAAGACTTGATTCATTCTAAAATTATCCAAGAGTGAGCATCCAGTGACCTTTCGTGCACATCAAGAACTTCAAGCCATGCATCATGGATAAATGCCAGCGGCACACCTAAGAACCACCGACAGTGATCTGTAGCACCAAAAGCCATTTTACAAGCTCAGAAAAGAGAATGGAGTTAATTTTTACTTGTCAGTGATTCAGACTCAAATATAGTGAATTGCATTTTTAAGAAATAGTTCATAGACATTAAGTACCACAAGCATATTACATAAGACTTACTCAGAGTAAGAATATGTTGTCAGAGCATGCACCTAATCCTCAGAGCTGCTCCTTCTGGTGTGATCATCTTCATTTTCTGTCAAATGCCCTACTCACCCCTAAACACCAACATAGCTGTTTGTTGATTATTTCAGGCATGCCTCAAGCTTCAGTATAGTTTTCTAGTTGTTTGTGTTTTATCTGTAGTGTTTTGATACGAGTTTTGATTCTTTTAGTTGAGCTCTTCTGAGATGATTCCAATTGTTAAAACTTGACCATTACATCACTCACTTTTCAAAATGCACAAGTATTTTAAAATACTTATTTTTGTAATTAGAAAGCTAAACCTATTGTAAATAGCAGCTTTATTCATCTATGTTAGAACTAGTCCTTCAAATTCTAATACCTTTATGTCTCATGCAGAAGATATCAAATCAGTACTCTGAAGAAGTCCAGGTTTTTTTTACGCTATTTTTAGTGGTCTTTACACTCATAATAAAAGTCAGCCTTTAAATTCAGAAAATGTCAGTCAAATACCACCATACATGGAAATAAATTGCACTCAAAGATCACCATATTTACTGAAATCTAGCACTCATATATTGAGAAAAGTACTAGAATTACCATTACTGGTCCCATAGTTAGCTTCGCTGTATACTTCCTACTACAAATACTTATTTTTAAACACCCTTTTTCTCCCAGATCCTGCTTCTTTGTACAAAGCTAGCAGTGGAAGAGATAGCTTCTCATTATACTCGAGTTGCTGTTCAAACCATTATCCTCTGCAAGTCAGTTTAAATCCTTTCTACAATTTTTTTTTGACTGAGGTTTTAAATAAGTTATTATTGTAGCATCGTAATGACTGATAAATGTAGAATTTATCTTTATATCTGGCTCTATTAGTCCTGTTTTGCTGTCTCACTTTCTGTAAGTTAAGACTTACAAGAGCTGCTCACGTCCCAGTTTCTGCTTTTGCTTAAGTTGACATTATACACCTTGTTGTTCCAAAAATATTTAATGGTTTTTGAATGCACTTGGATTGATTTCAATTGAATTCAGGTATTTGGAATTTTCACAAATCAGCTTAACAATGGTGGATTTTAAAAAAATGAGTCCAAACAAAGCACAGACTCCAGTGATACTTCTAGATTGTCATATGCCCAGTTTAGCAGCAGCCATTTGGCCACCATTTAGCTGCTTCAGAGCACTGAACCATATTCACATGGCAGGCATCTACAGAAGTCTTAGACATGTCCCAAGGTGTTTGTTAGTGTTTTTCTGAAAATGGTTATTGTTGTTGCAGCAAAGGTATCTGCCAAAAATAAAATGTACTTGTACCTACCCTTCCTGCGCAAATTCAAGACATCTTACTGCAAAAGCAACTTCATTGTGGCTAAGCTAACATCCTAGATTTTGCTCAGAAACACAAGGTAAAGATACATGATCTTTACTAAGCCTGTCATTGGGATTGCAACTCCTGACAAAATATGGTGCTGTCAGTGGTAATGCTTCAAATGGCTGCTGTAACACCTGCAAACAATCTCATTATCAAGACCTTCAACCGCAAAAATATCCATTCTTCATCTTTCTGTAGTTTGCAGCCCTGCTTATTATAATTAAATCAAAAGGCAGGCTTCTGTGTTTCATTCTCCTAAAATGATTCTCCCTGATTAATGGAAGAATTGAGGGCTCTTCAGAAAAAAAAAACCCACACAGAGCTTAGAATGATAATACTCGTATAGAAAGAAGGAAATTTAGGCTTGAAAGGTCAGCCTTAATTTTGACTTTTCTTAAAATCCAAGCCATTGATTTTGTATTTCACCTTTTCATTTAATGTCCTTTTTGGTCTAGGTTATAATAATCTACCATAAAAGAAATTTCACCATGAACTACATTAACCTTGAAATGGTCCTGTTATCTTCTAAGCAGGAAAAGGTATGCTCTTTGCTAGTGAACTTCAAAAAATATACCTTGAAAGCAGAGACTCAGTGATCAGGGCTAAAGCCTAGTTTCTGAAGAGCAGGATAATTTGGCAGTGGCATTTGGATTTTTGTTGGACCACTGTTCCTACCCCATTATGCTCCTGTATGCCTTTGCCATAACACTTTTAATCTACTTTTGTTCTTCAGCTCTTTACTATTCACAATCAATTCATGTTCTTCTACCTCAAGTATCTGATAGAACAGAACACATTCAGTGCAGACACTTTTCAGAGAAGCCTTTGAAATGCCTCTGTAGTGTGACAGGTTTATTCAAGACATTTATGATATGATCATATTTCTGTAGATTTCTTTGGAAATAGAAAATATAACGTCTTGTTTAATGCACAGAAGCAAAAGTTTCAGTGATCAATCTGAGAATCTAACATGAGCAAACTCAACATTTCCCCCCCACAATCTGCTGTACGACATATATCTGGCAAATAAGACAAATGGCATGGCAATCCTCAGCCCAGACAATTAAGATGTGTAAAAATATCAGAGGTTCTATTTTCAGCTCCATATAGCTGTAAGCGCTGCTGGCTGTATACTCATTTACATTGCTGTCTTTGTTTCATCTAATATCAATTTAACACAGTCACTAGAAGGCCTACATGCTGGTCATTCATAACAGAAAGATACCAGTCATTCTTCATCTTGCAATTTTATGTCCTCCCATCAGCAAACAGCAATATCGTTCCTTAGCAAAATGAATTTATGCTTAATCTTCAATTTGCTTGAATTGCTGCAGCAATTTATTTTCTTCAAACCATCCCCTCCACCATGGTGATGTCCATGGAAAGTGAAAACTTTTGAATGAAAAAGCAGCTCATCTCCCCAAATCCCGCTTTTTGCATTGTCACTGTCTGCAGTCTGCACAACCAAGCTAAACAGTCCGCATTATGACACAAGGAATTGCCTTAAGTACATTGACCTGGGGTTTTTATAAGGTGTAACTGCTCTTTCATGGTGCTCACTCATTCATTATAGCAATGGTATAACTTGTCTCTAAAGACTGAAATTCAATCAATTTTTAAACATATAGGTTTTGTTTTTTTTTTCCTTTTTCTTTGAATGATTTAGTTTAGTTAATAAAACTAATCAGGTGGGAGAATGACTGCACTTTGGAAGCAACCAACAAGGGATGGCAACAACTAACATCAGATGTGGCAGAATTAAAAATAAAGCAACAACCCCCCCCCCAAAAAACACCAAAAAACCAACCCTTGCAAAATTACAGTTCTTCGAAGTTATATGAGTAATACGCTTCAGCATGTATCATCTCCACAGCCTTGCTAAATTCCATGGCTGGGTTCCAGTCACACTTAACAGAAATAATGAAAAATCCTTGTTTAAGCAAGAGAAAACAACAAAAAAAGGATTTTTTTCATAACATAACTGGATGCAATTGGTGAGATTTAACAAGCAATGGTATGTTGCAAGGTGATTATCTTCAAGTAAACTGAATGAAGTTTCCTTCAGGCTTAATATGCTATTTTTTCAATGGTTGAAAAGAAGTATTTATCTTGTTTTACAAAACAGTGCATTGTGTGATGAATTTCTGCTATCACACTACACAATTTATTGCCTTTGGTCTGTTTGTTCTCGTTCCCAAAGTGAAGCTTTCTGAAAAGTAAAAAATCACCCACCTAACCTCAAAAAAATCCTCAAATTAGTGCTTTATTTGCTTTTCTTTCATTTTGTTACAGAATAGCTTTAAATTTTGGTCATGAAAATAAAAAGTAGGAAATTAATCCTTATTTCATTTCATGAGGCTTAGAACAGTTACAAGTATTTCACACATTGGCTGATGTTCAGTCACAGGTAGAGAAGCACCAAGCTAAACTGCGTCAGGAAAACCCTAGGAAGTTTTTAGTTCCTCAAGTCTTCAGAACATATCTGAAATAAAAGGCCAAGGGCATCATTTCACACACTTCTCTTTCAAGCTATTTTCCCCTAAAGACAGATGTGAAATCCATGCAACTTAATTCACAGGAAACTCTTTTACTATTATGCCTTTTCAACAGAAATCAATTCTCTTGTGAGTTTGAAAGCTTTATCCATCTTACCATTAAAAGCTACTTATCTTCAAAAAGACCAGTCCAGTGATGCTCACATTAGTTCAGGGGATAATAAAACCCTGATTTGAATTCAGATGACTTTTAATGTATTCTTCAAAGAATACAACAACTTTATCTGTGAGAGGTAGTGCATTTAAAGCCATACAAAGTCTACTCAAACACAAGATGCCTCCAGAAGAACACATTTGGCCAGCTTTAAGAAAGCAGCTAAAACGACATGTAAAACTAGGAGATACTTCAGTGTTTCAGTGAGTTCTTTCAGTATGTTTTAACAAAATACAAAGGTTTTTATTTCCATCTGAAACACCAAATGCACACAGAGCTATCAATTATTAGGGTCATATTTTTACTGCGTGGACAGGTCAGTGTTGAGTGTAGCCACTTCATTTCAGTGTACAAATAAGCTTGCCTATAGTGAAAAAATAAACCAAAATAAAAGCCCCCTTCAAAACAACTCTGCCCTTACCGCAACACACATCCACCTAGGATTCGCTTTAGCATGCTTTTGGCTAACCTAGATGAAATCTATGCAAGCATACGCCTTTGCAGTAGTAAAAATGTTCTAGCTGAGAGCTATCATGAGACAACTTAGCTGAAGACCCTTGTAACTTTCACACCTGTTAACATGTCTACAAAGGCACACTATATTCTCACAAACACTTTATCACAAAAATAATTAAACTGTATTAAAAGAAATAAAAAATAAAGTTGATTGCCGCACTCTCATTAGAATTTTGACTTACCACACCTGAAGTGGAAAAAAAAAACAACCCACATTGAATATGGTCCCTGATGGATTTACTCAAAATTATGTAATGGTTTGATAAATACTAATGAAGAAAAAGAGCAAGTATTTGAAAAGAGTAAAGCAGTATTTACACAAAGCCTTAGCTACCCAAAGTTAACTGGCAATCAGCTAATTTAAGTAACAGGGATTAAAGGCTGGTCTACAGACTCTGCAGTACTGCTTTAATGAGGTTAATTTCTTCTGTGCTGACATTCAAGTTTATCACTTGCAGATTAATTGCCTGAAAAACAGAAGCAAAAGTCATGCTGCTCCCTGACTGGATAGTTTCTTATATCTAGGAATTGTAAACAGTCTTAACTGAAAGACTTTTAAGTACTGGCACCTCGAAACGTGATGTTTATGACTTCAAATGAAATCTTAATCATGTTTAAGCAAATATGGATGCACTGTCAAGTGATTCTGTTACAGATTTATGAGACTAAAGGATTGATCATCTTGCTGTAAAATCAATTTTAAAATTGCTATTTCCTTTTTCTTACTACCAGCAATTCTAGCAGCAGTAAAATCTACTTAACCATGCAGAAGTTTAAAAAACTGAATAGCATTGGAACTGTAGTATTTGGTCAGTACACAGGTACACAGTGATTTCTTATGCATGTATCTTACAATAGCACAAACCCTTAATGTTTTTAGAAAATACTTGTGACCATAGAATTTAGGAAAAGAGATGAAAAGGGAAATGTGTGAGAAATATAGGACAGCTTACAAACAAAGCCAACCTTAATCTCATATATTCAGGTTGTGGGAAGTCTAGACGTGATTTCAACATAGATTTTACAACACAACCTGATATGCAAGAAGTATTTCATGTTCTCTTTGCTTTATGACCCTTCCATTAGCATAAGCTATTAACAGCTATGCAAAAAGTACCTTACATAAATTGAGCACATTTCGATTGAGATATATAAGGATTTTTTTTTTCTTTTTTAAAATCTGACTAGAGACAATGAAAAGGAGCTGGTGACATTCTGCATCTTCTCTCAAAACAACATTATTATGCTTCACTTCTTTGTTAGCTATTCTAGCTGCATGTGCCATTAACTAAGTGACCCACATTTCATCCTTGAAAGAACACAGTTTGAAAAAAATCCCTCACTGAAAATCAGAATACCTGTGAAGAGTCAGTAACTGCAAAACTGATTACAGAAAAGCACTACACTTCTTTACAAAGCTTATTACAGTACCAGTACAGCATAATGTATCAATGTACTATAGAACTTCAAAAAGTATTGTTCTGAAGAAGCTCTAAAGAAATAATCATCCTGTTGATGATTATATGAATGTTAATTCATATATGCATATTTATTCTATAAAAATGTGTGTATATATACATACACACATGTACATTCTCACACAGAGGTGTTCATGCTCAGACACAGAGTCTATATCTACCTATCTATACATGTATTCATTCAGTTTCCTTGGGAATAATTGAAGATAACAGGTATTTACCTCAATATTTGTAAGCACCATTTCTCTAACAACATAAGCAATTGTACAATCTTCAGAATGGCATCGGACACGAAAGTTGCCGTATTCCATTACATCTGGCGGATCAGGCCAGTACTGATGACATTTGGTCTGCAATGAAAAATAAGCACACATCAAGACTGCATACAAGCACTTCTGTTTCCAGGTTCCTCGCCTATGCTGTGGTTCACAGAATTCGAGGAGTGGTATAAAATCTGTTCTGGTTTGTCAGTTAGGTGTTTACATCCAAATTGCAAAGTAGCGTGACAAAATAGGCTAAATTCTCTACAAACCTTTATTTTAGTAATTTATGCTAAAAAATTCAGGTAAATTGGATGCAAGATACTTTCTGTCTGGTACCTACCTGCAATTGCTAAAATGATTTCTCCAGGCATAATATAGGAGAAACAGATGGATTTAATCCCTTTTAAGAAGAAAAGTATAGGGCACAAATTTATAACTAACTTGAGCTACCTAATAGCAGGTTACAGTAAAGACAGAGCCACGCTTTTCTTGGAAGTGAACAAAGAAAGGACAAGAGGCAACTGAATAAAAGATAGAAAAATGGAAATTTTTATTAGATGTCCATGAGGATAATCAAGCACTGAAACAAGATGCTCTATGAGGCTGTGGAACCTTCATCCATGGAAATAATCAAACCTTAACCGACATGACACTGTGCAACCTGCATGAAATTCAGAGCTGCCCCTGCTTTGAATTGAGGAGTGCACGTGATACCTCCACAAGTCTCTTCAAACTGAATTATTCTTAGACCTTGAAGCAAGATCATGCTGGAATGTGAAAAGCAGTGTGAACCAGTCTTTCCCACCCTGTTCCAACACTGCAGTCTCGCAGCTGAGGGAGAGAGCAAGGCAGGCTCCATTTGTGGAAGCCCTAATAGATAACTCATTCTACGCAGAGAAGAGCAGGGAAAGGAATACACAACTGTCCTTACTTATTTCTCAATCATTATGCTCTTTAGGAACTGAAATATTTACTCTCTTGCTTTCTAAACACATTGCTTTTGACTGAGGTGCCAGAAATTTGATAGCATAGAATAGATTACATAGGAAATAATGATAAAGGCTACAGTGCAGCACAAGAGTCATCATCCATCTCAGAAAAACCCCAAACTGTTAAGTTTTCAGTCTCTAAAACGTCAAAACCGATGCTTTTATGTACATTAATAATCTAAAAGCTTCAACTTTAAAAGTACAAAGCATAGGGTAAATCAAAATACACCAGAATACACCAGATATTGCTTTAATTTTCAAGGCCAGGTTGGATGGGGTTTGAGCAACCTGGTCTAGTAGAAGGTGTCCCTGCCCATGGCAGGGGAGCTGGAAACAGGTTATCTTTAAGGTCCCTTCAAAACCGAACCATTCTATATTATTCTGACATTCATGGATTGCTAGTATTTAACATATTTAAAAGAATTTTCAGGCAGTTCTAGGAAAGAACCTATGACATATATAAATATAAGCAAGTTAAATTCTGATCATTAGCATGCTGAAAATAGTAAACATTTCAATGTTAGACTCTTTCTTGAAGCCAGGTTTGCAAGTTTTGTTCAACCTGCTCCATGCCTCCAAACTTCTGCTGAACCATTAAGACAGCAACTGCCACATGGAGCCCAGTTCTCAGGGGATAAAAAAGACAGCATATAGTACCTGGTTGATTAGCAAAAAGAAATCAGTGCAGTGATTTCTGTTTATCAGACAGATAGTTTCTTTTCAAACAAGCAGAACAAAAAGAAAGTTGCAGAGTATGTATTCTTCTAAATAACTTGGAAAGCTGGGACTTCGGAGAAATAATTCAACAGAATAAGCTGGCTTTTTTAGGGTTATTCAATCATAACAATGGGAAAAAAGCTTAAAGGCACATTTATTTATACATTTGTTCAGCATACAAAGAACCTGAACACTTACCCGTCCTCTTTCAGTGAGAGTTGTTAACATGATGATCAGTGACAACTTGTGATCCCAGACTACTTGCCAGAAGTGTGCACATGTGTGTGGAAGAGGCCCCTGAGTAGCAATGTACCTGTTCACAATGCCCACAGAAGGAATTTCCATCTATAAAGAGAAAGAAATATCCTATGTAAAGTTTGCTCTCACTACTCCAATAGTGTTTTAATTTCACATTGCATTCAAACAGAAGGTTCTGAGGGAAGATTAAGGTGGCAAGCTGAGTAATAAGACAATCAAGATCACAATTTGTCATGTGAAAAACCTTTAAATATTTATCTAAACCAGATATATACTAAAGATTCTACAGTCCTTCAAGCTGAACTAGAAGAAATGGCTAAGAATGAAAACGTATTTGAAAACTTGAAATTGCAAAGCTTTTTAAATTTTCTTTAATGTTTAGTAAGGAACAATAGCAAGGTATCCCAAAGGTACACTAGCAAAAGCTGTTCATTGTCTGATTCTAGACACATTAAGTCAATAGCTGATTCTGTGATTTAAATGTTTAACTTAAGTATCTGACACAAACATTATATATATTTTTCCCTCTTTTCCCTGTCTCCCAGTCTATACACATGATTAGGGCAAACAGAGCTCTGGTTTATCTTCAGGACCCTTCAGGGCATAGCACATAGGCCATAAGTGTTTCTAGAAGGGGAAAAGGCTTAGTTTTAAGCTACAGGAGACAACCTCAGCATTTGCAGTATATGGAAAGGTAAAACAATTTTTACTGGTTAAAGAGACTGCACCTATCACAGTGTATACCATATGCTTGCATCTACTGGGTATCAGGATGGCCACTTGTTTCTCGAGACACTTAATCTTTGCATTATGAATCTTCACATCTTTTTCATTTACAAATCCCCAGAAAACCCTTTTTCGTTAGAAAGGCTGAATTTAGCCTGCTACTATAGTAGAGAAAGAGAGCAAATACAGGTCTCTGTATGACTTACATTCACATAATTCGCATTAATGTAATCTTCATCTCCTTGCAAAATTATCCTTGTGGCATCATCTGCCAACAGAAAAAAAGAAGGGGGGGAAGGAAGGGGAAAAATAAGAGCCATGCTTCCCTTTTATTCAGTCAAAAAAATGAGGAATGGCAGACATACAAACAGCAGAACATAAACGAAAATAGATTACTTTTCAGGAAATAAAGTGAACAATTATATGACTTTGATTATACAATGAATTTTTTAATAACAAATTCCATACAACTGTTTTATAAGCTATCATTCAGAGGACAAAGCAAAACAGGCAGAAACGTTACTTTATACTTACAAGGTAGAACATCTTTATATCTATTCTTGTCCATATTCTGAGGTACCTTTGCACATGTAACAGCCAAACCTGGCTTCTTTCTATAAAGTTGCTGCAAAAGAGATTGAGAAATGGTAGGATTTTGAGAGATATGATCGTGCAATACACACACTAAATATATTCAACTGAAAATACAGAAACTGGAAAAATATCTTAAGTTATTTTCTCTAATATTTTTTCCTAACCATCTGCAAAATTTACCTGAGAGAATTTGCTATTAGAGTAGCAGCTGAGCTATCTTTTGGAATTTCTTAAGCTAACACTGAAGGAAATGATATAATAAAAACATTTTATTCATCAGTTTTCTATGACATTCCTTGATAACATGTTGTTAATTCATTGGTCTGTAGAGCAGTTCTTCAAAGTCTCACCCTACATACTGGGGAATCACACCTATAAAGTAATCTGCCCAAGAAGTAACCAGCAGTACTTTAGATTGCCAGGGAGCAGCACCACAGAATTGGACAATACAAATGTCCTCCAAATTTAAGTTAACATTCCAACAGTTTCATATCAACCTCTAAGAGAAGATGGTGAGGAATGGTCAAGTCGCTCCTTTTATTCCGTGAAAGAAGGCCACACAAGAACATGAAACCCTAACTTAAGGTGTAAAAGATATTTAGAAATGTCACTAAGTAGCATGGAAAAATAAACAAAGTTCAAGACTGACCTCTGGCAAACCCCCACTATTCTATCCAATAAAATAACAAGAAAAAAATATTTAGTGAGCTTTGGGTACCTAAGCAAGAAACATGTTAATTAAACCACATTTTTCTCAGCAGATGATATTCATGCAAGACTAATAACTCATTCTTCCCTACTCTAAGTAGTGAAGGGTCAAACTGATAGGCAAGTCACACTCTTGCTCTCTTGAGATAAGACTGAACAGCAGCAATGAGATTTCCAGTTAATTAAGCCCTTACATTACTTGCTGGTCACAGCTATTGGTCTGTATTAATGGCATTTGAGAGTTGAGTATTACGTACCTCAAACTGAATAAGAACAGTCCCACTTTCTAGCCCTCTTTTTAGCTGCTCCATAGACTCCTCCAACGTATCGCCACCATATTCGGAACAGATAGGAAGCAGAGATTCTGAGAGATTGTGGGAATCAGCTTCGTCTTCTGATTTAGGCTCCACAAACTGTTTAACCACTGAGATATATTGAAAATTAAAATCAGTTACATACAGCATTAATATGTTTGCAAGACATATTAAAATTTCCCAGCTTGAAAGAACTACAAGATATGCAAAAAGAGCCCCAGGAAAGCAAGAACAGCAACACATTTAACTGCCTTTAAGTACTATATTACTGTCAAAACTACTTAAAGGAAAATGCCCTTGTGACCTTTCAGAAAATGAAACTCCTCAAGATACCTATCTATGAACTCAAATAACTTGACTCCAAGCAGAAAGATTTTTGCTGCAATCTTGCCTTACAGAATGAATTTCTGGATAGCCTAAATGAATCACAACATCCACCATAGTAAAAATCAAATGAGTTTCACCTGGAAAAGTTTAGAGCATAATTAATGAGAAGCTTATATAAGTTTGGATCTACAACAGCAGAATGAACAAAAACATACTTACAATGTACTCCCCTGCTATTTAGAGAAGCAACTGAACTATCTTTTGCAATTTCTTACGCTAATATTGAAGGAATTAATAAATTAAAATAATCGCATTAGTTTTCTGTGGCCTTCCTTGCTAGCATGTTCAAGAACATGACAAATATTAACAAACTAATTTACACAACAGTTCTGTCTTCATGAAAGCTATTATATCACCAAAAGTATCCACCAGCTGTGGTTATTCTCTGCAATGACCTGAATGTCTCATACCTGCCAAACTTCAGAAAATGGGGAGCTGTTCATACTCATATCTATACAACTGATTGGCCTGAGGCCACAGGTTATCTTTAGCTAAGAACAGACAATTCTTACCTGCCTGCAGAAAGAGGACTAGAAAAGTTAAGGGAAGCCTAACACTGCATAAAGCCAGTAGAAAGACCTAAAATAATAGGAGCAGGACTGTTCAGGGAAAACAAGACCAAAAGCCCATCTGTCTTCCCAGAAACATAGAAAAAAATTAAATAAAAGTAAATGGTGCAGAAATACATAAAATTTAGGCACTTTCATTCCCTTCTGTTTCCCAGTGATGCATAATCCTGTAGGATTTTTAAGCCTTAATGTAATCAGAAACTCTGTGCAAAACCCTTCCATAATTGTGCGTTAAGGTCGTACCATAGCTCATACAGAAAGTAAACAATAAATTAGAAAGTTCACATCATCTAAAAACTTTTGGGATCCGCATGTGTTTAAACATGGAGCAAGCAAAATCAAGCTGGAGGGGTTACCCATATTTTAAATAGGCAGGCCTAAGATCCTGCATGTTTCAGAGATTGTCTCCTGTTAGTAGCCAGCAGAGTTCAAGTTCAGTATTATCACCAAATGTCTATTATAAGCATGGTTGGGGGGGGGAACCTTATTTGACTTCCTTCATTGTATCATTGTGCTGGGGAATAGTCCACGGGTATTTGCAAACATTCAGCTGTGGATTTGTGAAATTACGCTATGTTTACAAAAAAAACAAAACAAACCCAAAACTTTTGCAAGTGACTGTTCTCATAGATTTTTCTTAGACTTATAAAATAAGATGAAATTCTAATTTGATAGATTCTTTGTTTCATAAGAACACATATATGTAAACAGAAGAAGTTATACCACCAAGCATAAGAGCGACAGTCTCAGATATTAAAAGCAAATAAAATGAGCCCAGTTACCTTTCCGCCTGACCAAAAGTGCAAGTTCTCTTGTGTGAGATTCTCTGCTGGCTTTTATGAACATGACCACCTGGTCATGTGTGTGCTCTGAGATATCTCGGCCATTAATTAATACTATCTGATCACCTTCATTCAGTTTTGGAACGCATTTATCAGCCTGTTTCAAGATCAAAGAAACACATTAATGTCATCGCATCCAGTCATGTAATCAAGAACACATCAGGATATTAAGTTCATCATGTAAGCAGTCTTCAGAGTTCTCCTGACAAAGTTTTGTCTTCTATGTCAGAAGTTATACGAAAGGATTCAGTTCTAAAGCTGTCTTTCTTGTTTTGCTTCAAAGTCTCTCAATGAAGATGAGAAACAGTTCAAATGGCGTACTGACAGCTACAAAAGGAATTTGCGTTTATCAAAAAGCCATTATCAGATTGCTCTTAAAGATTTGCATCTCAGACATCAAGCCTCAGCAAACACTGGTTATAGCCATTTGCAAAGGGATTTCTGGAAAAAGTCTTATGATCACATAAGATAACACAACAGTTTTTATGCAGTGAATACTGAGAGGTCCAAACATGATTTTGATTACCATAATTTCAGTAACATGATATACCCCCAGGCATGCATTTTTAATAATTGAAAGAAATTCATACACATTTAATAATTTTGTTATTTATCAGAGTCTTGTTTGGAGGATATAAAATTCTTTCTACAAATAGAGAACATTCTTCCTCACTGAAAATTTTAAAAAGAAGACACAGGTAAGTACTCAACCTATGATGCTCAGGTACCCTGTATTTGGGACAAATTCTTTCGCTATCTGTGCTGCAGGTTGCAAAAGAATTTTCATCTCAAATGAAAACTTGCATTATGTCTTGTCTTGGATACAGCAACTTAGATTTAACTGCTGAACTGTAGGTTTTGTTTGGCTTTAGTCTGCAACACTACTTAGTTTGCTTAGCTCCAGGTCCAATGCAAAGCAATTCAAGCTATGGCCAGAATATGATGATGGTATGAAGGGACTATAGCATCTTTTGTATGAGGAAAGGCTTAGAGAGCTGGGAATGTTTAACCTAGAGAAACTCAGGGACATCTTATCCATGTATACAAATAACTGAAGGGAAAGTGCAGAGAAGATGGAGCTAGGCTTTCTTCAGTGGTGCCCAGTGACAGGCTAAGGGGCAACGGGCACAAACTGAAACACAGGAAACTCCATCTGAACATCAGGAAATGCTTGTTTTATTGTGAGAGTGACCGAGCACTTAAGCAGAGACATTGCTCAGAGACATCGTAGAGCCTTGTAGTATTCAAAAGCCACCTGGACATAGCCCTGATCAACTGGCTCCAGGTGACCCTAGAGTAGAGGGGCTTGGACATGATGACCTCCAGGTCCCTTCCAACTTGGTGTAATTCTGTAATATGAATGCATTGGATTCTACAACCCTTGAGTGGCAAGCAGTATAACAAATTTATTTTCATTGCTATCCTAATTTTTATTTTGTCTAGAAAGTAGCTGGCTACACAAGAACGATACATGTACATTCCATTTAATTTGTTATGTGAATGAGACATAGACCTTTACCATTATTCTCTATTCATAGTTGTTTCCCTGTATTACCTTAAGTCCAGCACTGTTAACCCGAAATTTATTAATCCAATGTTATTAGCCTTTTCAAGAAACCATCACCAACCCCACAAATGTGAATAAATGTTCTAATTACACCTGATCCTGGTTATGCTTTGCACTTATGGCTCCTAAAGCAAGCTATCAGTGTTGTACTGTATTAACAAGTAAAAAAAAAAAAAAAAAAGGAAGAGATGGAAAAGTGATAATGAAAAAAACAGCAAGAAAAATGAAGGGTAAAAAAAATCCAAAAGAGGCAAGAATAGGAAGAAGAAAATAAATTTGGAGCCATTTGTGTCAGAGAGTAAAGTAAAAGAAAAGAAAATTTAAGACATGTATGAGTGCCACAAAACAAGTAAAGAGGAAGAGAGAGAAAAGAAAGATGCATGTGTGCAAAAGAAAAAAAGAAAAGCTGCTTAAAAACTTTTAAAAAAGGAATAGTTTCTCCCAACATTTTCCAAAGATAAAAGGTATGAAAATAATGAAGGATAGGGAAGATTGCCAATGATTAATATAACAGATGAATGTAAACAGAACAAGAATGAGAACTAGGAACAGCCACAGTGTTCTTCAACACTGATTTAACTAGGTATTCACAGTTCCTAAAAACCTCTCTCACCATATTTTGTACAATTTAAAAAGGCAGAAGACTGCAACTGTGAATGACTGATTTAATCACTGAAATATTACTGAGAAAGAAATTATTCTCTCTGAAACACAGTTATTTGAAAAGATAAGTGATACCAAGACCATATCAGGTCAGTCTAGGAGAGTCAAGAAGTCAACAAGAATAGGGAGGGAATGGTTTCTAGTCTTCTAAATTTGTCTATAATTTAGATTTCTTGCGTGGTTGCTGGCTATTACTCTTTATTACAGAAGGAGATCAATACCTTTGCTCAAAGAAACTGTTAATCACGAGACATGTTAATGCCTCAGCTCTCTTACTTGAATCATTTGTCTATATAAAATATATCTTAAAGGAGAATTAATTCATTCTATGTAAGCATAATTTGTAGGTTTTTCAGATACTGCACTTCTCCACACAATTAATTATGTCAAAGGCTTCCTGTCCTCTTGGCACACCCAATGTTTCACTTTATGCTAATCATCTTGCTATTGTTCCAAGAAGCATGCATACTATTTTTCAATGAGAAGTTCTATTAAATAAAACCATGATGACTTCTTTAGCACCTTAGGACATTAATACTGTTTGTGTGAAAAAAAATCAGTATAAGACTTTAGTTAAAAAAAGAAGAAATACACGATGTAATAAATGCTTGTTCATTACACCTAACGCTCTCCCACACCAATTCTGGCTACTCTGCCTTACAGTCTTTGCGCAGCATACTAGATTGATGCTGTATTAGAGGGGGATTTTTAAAAGAGCTTCAGGATATTACAGGGAAAATAGCGCCTTATTTTGGTGAGCAGATTTGCTTCCCCACTTCCACAAAAAATATGGATCTTTTTGTAGGAAAGCGGTTAAAAGTGACACACAAACCTAAGAAATAATTTTAGCAAATTATATTAGTAAGCAGCATCCCTGAGGACAATTTACAGGGTAATGAGTGAATCTAGAGCAAGTTAAAATAGTAGCAAACACAATGAAGGAAAGGCATCATTTAGCTAAAATAACTTAAAAATGCATTCCATAGACTGTTTAACTTGAATTTTCAAGTATCAGCTACATTTCATTAAACAGACAAGAACAGGTGAAATACAGTTTATGGAAAACAACAGAATCACTGTTAATACTGCTGTGCTTTAAAAATAAGTATATTATTTTTCTTCTTGCTGTAACATGACATGTTTTCTATACCACCACTGTTGAGTATATTGTATTGGATAACTGTTTCCAATTTATTCCCTGACTCTTGATAACCTGCTTGCTTGGTGGCTTGCTAGGCTATAGAGCTTGTCACTTGTGTCTATGCCTATGCTATTAACTGGAGACACTTAAATGAAGTCTGTAAGTTAGAAGTCCAGTTCTTATCTAATCCAAGAGGAAAAACCCCAATAAAACCCAGAACAACATTTTCCAGAAGATAATCTGAATCTTCCAAAGGAAATCACTGCCCCTGAAGAGACATCTTTGATTCTCTGACTGTAGAATGAACCTGTTAGACATACATTACCTTTGGTATTTCAAATCACCTTAAGAAGTTTGGTAGATTGCCCATTAAATGTGTTAAGGACTGTTTTGTTTTCACTTTGTGGACTGAAGTTATAATGATAATTTCTTACTACTCTTTAGTTCAAATAATTGTTGTAGTTCATAAAGGAGTGCTATGCACTGCATAAGTCAAGCCGCAAATCAAAAATGTGATGGAGAACTTCTCAATCTGTTTTTAGCTTGATCTACATCATGACATTTAGATCTCAGTCCTGTGACTGCTTATAAAATTTCAGAAGAGTCTACAAGATGCAGAGTACATCAGATTTCTGGGATTAAGTCAGCAATATCTCCTATCAAGTTTGCACTGAAATTATTTTATGGGAGTTGGGAAATATGCTTTAGAAGAAGGTGAGTGAAAACAATTTATGATAACATGTCCTCACAAATTTATGTACTTATTATTTAAAGTTACAAAGACATTATCTTACTGTTATTATTTCACAATTCAACAGAAAAAATTCTGATGAATGTTCCATCTAGACCATAAATATCTCCATAAGAAAAATCCATGGCAAAATAAGAACAGAGCAAACATATTCTCTGTTCCCTCCCCTGCCAAGTACTCTCCTAGCCTATATTTTTAGCCTGAAGGATTTCCTCAGCCTATTGCAATTTGTCTATTCAGTAACTGTCAGCAGATTTTTCCTTCAGGTATTTGTCCTCTCTTGACCACCCACAAAATTATTTTAACTACAGCATCTTTTGTCAAGGAGTTTTACAAGTCTACTGTCTTATGCATGAAAAACCACTTGACTAAGCATGAAGAACCTGACTTTGCTAACTTAATTTGATAGACTGTAGTTGTCCTGCCAGAATTCCCTGATCACAGTGCTCCTAATCTTACAGATCCTTACTACAATCCTCTTAAACTAGTTCTCTTTTCTGAGGCTGCAAGGCCTCACACTACCTGCTGCTTTAATAAACACTATACCATATCTTCAGGCATCACTCTTGACCCTTATCAAACATTTTCCAGTTTAAGATGCACTTTTTGAGATGACAGAGGGAAACAAACAATTTTTCAACTGGTATCTTGTTTAGCTAACACTTCCAGACTTTTTAATCTGTGGTTCAAGAAACCACTGTTCAAATCCATTTACAAAGAGAACAGCTCGGCTGCTATTTCATACTGGTTATGGGTGCTCAAAATTCCTAGGTGTATGGAACTTGGAGTGGTAGAGGGAGTAATAAAGGGAGGGATTAAAAGTCTTGAAAATTTACTTACAGGTGATCCTGGAGTTATTCTTGATACCACTAATGGCATTTTTTGATCTACACCACCCTAGAGGAATGTCAAGTAAATAACAACCATAAATATACTATTAAGCATAAACAGCATTTTAAACAAGCAATTGGCTTTATATATATGTGTGTATATATATATAAACAAAATTTTGTGCTCTGTCATTATAGGCAGGGCTGTTGAGACTGAATTTTCATCAGTACATGGGGGTGGGATGCAGTGTCTTTAAATACACCAATTTCAACTAAATTAGATCCAGTGTCTTTGCTTGGCCATATATTTTAACAGGCAATAAACAGATCAAATGCAGCATTTATACTAATCCTACCCTTCAAGAAAACCTAATTCAACTCTTAAACTCAAAAGGTACACAGTGTTCTTAGATGTTGCAATGAACCTGCAATGGATCAGGTAGGATCAAAGTTCCAGATAGCTGTACTCTGTTATTCCCTTTACATCATATTCTATTACTACCCCACCAATAAATGCCCACAGTGAAAAGACCAAACTCTGCCCCAGTTTTGATATTATGGCTACTTTATATTACTCCATCTCCTTAAATGGAATTTCAGTGATAAAATTTACAATATTTCAGTGAGAAAAATCTACAATAGTCAATTACAAACAGTAATTTCCATTTTCTTCTTAAATTAATTTGCACTTTTCCAACATGATTTTGAATAGATATATTCAATTGGATAGCACAATTTAACTTGTTTTATAATACAGAGGTCCAATTTTCCAAAGGTGCTTTATATTAGGCTTTGTATTGATGCTTTATATTAGGCTTCCAAGTTCATATTTAAGCAGCCAAATAGGCAGCTTGCTTTGTAAATGTGCCATACCCATACGTAACTAAAACCCAGGGAACTAGTGGAGGCTTACTTCTGTAAATGTACTTTAGCATTTAAGGATTAGATTTCTTCTAAAAAGTCAGCCCATAAGAAATTGCTACAGAATATACTGCTTTGGATAAAGCAGTATATTCTACAAGATAATCATAAATTCAAAGCATACTACATCTATAAAGTCTTTAAAAATAACTAAAAGATAGCTGGTTTACCTTTAGATTAAATCCAAACTTCCCATCTTCATCTGGTATGATACGCACCAAAAGTAAATCTCCCTCAATTCGGTCATTCTGAAATATATAGAAAAAAAACCAAACCAAAGCTTTCCTAATTTTTAAAAGAAAATGGTAGCAATTAGAAAATAGTACATCCAAATTTAAACATACTGAACAAGAATACACAAATTCATGTTTAAAATAAGCATCAGCTAAGGTTACAAAATATATTCATGATTGTAACCTTTTGGATTGTAAAAATAGTAACATAACAGCACATATATGCTCTGCTTACTCAGTTCCACACCATTACTCTCAGCTTTCTCAATTGATATCTCCCTTTAAAATTTTCAACATGTTGTATTTACTGTTACATGCAATGCATTTGAATCAATTCTACTCTAAGGACTATGAAGAGACTACCTTTTCCTCAGTTTTCCTCCTGAAAATGAGTGCATTGGTATCTTCTGCAAGAAATCCACAAGCTAGAAGAATTAAAAGTTGGCAGCAGCCACTGGACAGGCAGGTTAGGAAGCTGTTCACCACCCCTCTGGAAAAGGCTGGAGAAAGGGGAGGAATGATCTGCTACCATTACACTAACAGCAAGCAGCTGCTTTCAAGGGAGCGAAGAATTCAGAGGATGATGTTTAGCCCTCCTGAAGAAGAAATGCCTGGGATAAAGCAGAGTCGTGCCTGCTATCAAGACATATAGCAACTTCAGTTAGCTCATCTTTCTCCTTGGAGGAATTAAGATTTAATCAAATAAGGAATCACATTCCACTGAGAATTTCCCCTGCAGATGCTTCTGAAAGCCTGGACATCACAAAAACCAATGCAGCCAGCAGAATTGCCTATCACACTGTATACACAATCTTGGATAAATTTGACTAAGACAAGATTTATTCGTATTACTGCATAAAATATACTCATCCTGAAATATAACCTTAGTTGTTATGTACTCAACATAACTTTGTTATGTTCAAAGTTACATTCAGTACTAGTTTAGACTTTAAAAGCACTCAGTTGAACATACCTTATCACAGTAGTACTGATTGGAATCTTCAATTGAGCTACTTTTTGTAATGTCGTATGTTTCTAAGAACTGTTTATCCACCCCTTCCAATGGGTAAGAGCCAGAAATGTTACCAACTCCATCGGGAGACTGAGCCAAGGCTTTAGGTGAGACATGGGTCAGAGAACTCCGTGGACTGTTTCCCAATACATTCCTTTAGTTAGAAAGGATGAATAAGTATTACAAAGGTACTGTTATCCAGATTTTTAAATTAAATAGTAAACCATATAAAACATACAGCCCAGTTCACAGAGCAAGCCAACTTTATATTTAGACTTAACATCACTTCTTTAGGCGCAGGGTAACAGGACTGGAGTATGATCTAAGCTTACCATTTGATCAGTGGATATCCGGAAGAATGCACAAAAAATTAGAGAAACAAAAACATTCTTAGCAAAAAGTCTAGATATTAGCAGTGAAAGGCAATGTTGCAGTGGTGTGGGAAATCATAATAACATGAAAGAGCTAAACCCCAGGCGAAAAGCACTTCAGTTGCCAATCCTACCGAGAATATATACACCATGTAGAAGGACACAGAACTAAATGGAGGTGCAGACCTGGTCTAGTGATTCAAATACCTTAAAATTCAAGGGTAACTAAAGTCAGTAATGAAATACTTCAAATCTTAGAACTGGCCAAGTTGCCTGGTGGTGCTCCAGAACCTTTCCAACATTCATTTAGCTACATATCCTCTGATGAAAAGGATGAACTGAAGATATCTAATACAACTAGACCTCTCCTTTAATTGGACCAAACTCACAGATACCATAAAACTGGTCCATCTTTATAGATACTACATAATAGTTTGCAAAAAATATGTCTTGAGGAAAACTCAGGCACAGTTCAGACACAGTTTTCTACCACTATCATACAGCACTGTGTATGGCAAATCCTGAGTCCCAGCTACTGTACCTCACTGCAGACAGACCTTTCACTTACATGATATATCATCATCATTTTGCAAGAACACTCTACACTGCTACTGACAAACCAGCACTGCAATGAAGCATATTTGATCCTTGGAAGTACAAGTGCTGCTAGTTGTTTATTGCAGTTTATTCCTAAAAGCAACATCAAACTCTCACAGGGTTAAAGTAGCTGCAAGTAAACCCTGACATTAAAATCTGTAAATTCAAACATTTATGTCTGCTCTGGTACTAATCTGATTATATACATGAGCTTTTCTGAACCATTTCCAACAGCTAGTACTAGCTGTCAATGAAGATGCAATGCTATACGACAGAGGAATATAGCTTAGGCTTTTAACATATAGAACTAACATTGTAGCAAACTTTAATAATAAAAACACTTATTTCTTGGCTTTCGGAAATCTGACTGGAATAAATATAAACATTCTGAAAGATGCCATCAAGCAAATGTATTCTTGCCATATTATTTCTGAAGTTCAGTTATAAGTGTACGTGGGATTGGCAATGAAGTGTTTTGTGCAACGTTTGCAGACTTTTCAGTTATTACAGAAACATTTTTTCAGTGTTTGGGAGATCTTATTCACTTGGTGCTTTGAATAATTTCAAAAGACTCTGAAGCAGTGAACTATAATGACACTTAAAGGAACTACACTGTCAAAACTGTGGTTTTTATCTGACAGCTTCCAGGACTTTTCATGATTCCTGTGAGGTCAACGTTAAGCAACGAGGAACACTGTATATGTAAATACATTCCAAGCTCCCCCCCAAAAAAAAAAACCCCAGAGATTACAGATCATAATGAATTTCAATGCAGGAAAAAAATAACAATACTAAAAAAACCAATAAATTATTTCAGGTAATGCCTTCTGGCACTATATAAAGAGCTACCAGATAAAATTATCAGGTTTTTTACATCATTAAACTTTTACAACTGTTTTTAAACCAACTTTTTAGTTAACAGTGATTAGGGATGAATTAGGCCTTAAAGACTTTCCACATCCTAATCAAAACACTCTTTTTTTTTAACAAATCTTTACAATCTTCATTGATTTACACATTTATTTGTGTCTTTAACCATACAAGACCACTACTTTAAAAAAATCAGTTTGTTATGCATTTTACTATGTATCTTAAAGCTAGAGATTCCACAGTAGAGAGTTTAAAAGAAAACTCACTTTGGTGATTCTTGTTCAGATGACCTGTAAAAAAACCCCAAAAACAAAAACAAACAAAAAATTGGTAAATGTGCAAGAACTAAAATAAGCCTGAATAAATGACAAAATATGTGCTCACAGTAAATTAAAGAATACTTATTCTTATACTGAAATCAGACAATTACAGAATTCATGAAACACTCAGAAGAAATCCCAGGGCGGCTCTAACCACTCACTTCCATTCTACTTTCAGCACAAGCCTAACTACAGACGGCGCACATCTGCTACCACAACTTAAACTATGTAGGAGTTTACAGAGGCAATTATTTAGGAGGACTCACAACATCCGTTAAGAAAGTCTTAGATGTGGATCACAATGACAGGCATCATTAACTGTATTTTTAAGAAGCCAAATGTGGCAAAATCTTTACGTATAGGTAACAAGAAATGAGCACAAGCAGCTCCAGAAGCACGATGTTTCTTACACTTACAATACGAGAGCAAATGATATTAACAGAGGATTTTAAGACAAAGCATAACTAAAGCAAAAGTGATTAGACAGATAAGGACAAGGTAGAACAGAAAACAAATCAGAATTTTCAGTATATAGCATTTGCAAAGGCTTTCAACTAATTTCATCAGAATTCACCTGAAACAGTGAGATAAACTATATTAGATCAATTAAAGCAATAACTGTGATACTAAGAGAAAGTTGAAAGTAAAAGTTACTAAAAAGATGCTTGCAAAGCAAAGTAAGTTTAAGGCAGATGGGATAGCTTTACAAATTTACTTAAGCAGTGACCAAAAGCCCTCAAGTGATATACGACTATGCTGCAAAAATACAAACATGAAGTAGTTCGGTTTGAATGTAAAGCTGTTGAATTGTCAGTTCATAGTATGCAGTTACATTTTCAATTATTGTCTCTAAGACAACCTCAGCACTAAGAATTTTGTACTGTTTCATCAGGACTACAGTAAAAATAGAAGCATCTGTCTAATTAATTTTGCTTATATGTATTCTGCAATATGAAAAAATTCTTCCTTGAGAGGCAGAAGTGGTGAAGTTTGATTCCCAAAGAATTTGTGGAGGTTGGGGTTGTGTGTACTTTTATTTTTTTTTTAAAGCACTAAATTTCTTCCCTTTTTACTACAGCCATGCCTCAATTCTGACTCCACTGACATCCATCCCACTCTCACACAAACACCTCTGGTTCTCCTTGTTCGCATTCCCTTCAGTGCCAGCTGTGCACAGCAGATCCTTTGGGAATGTGCATTCACTTGCTGCATGACCAGCCCACATCTAAATGGAACAGCTATTGAACTCATAATGTAATTGCTCAGTGACAGGAGAATATCAGTTTAAGGTGGGCTTTTTTCCTGCCTAGTCACTGACTTTCACTAATCTTGTAGAAAACTCATCTTTGAAAACTTGACAAAGGTTCTCAAGTGGAAACAGAGGCAGACAGGCAGTGCAATGACATAAGCCTTATTTCCTTAGGAAGTCATGCTAAAAATAAAGAATCATTGAATTTATTTTCGTTTAAGCTAATTGATTTCCTTGTGAGGCAAAGAACAATGAAACTGTACATCATTTCTACCTTTGGCATAGCTATACCTCTACTACCAAAATCTGTGCAGAATTCAAGTTGCCATAAGTTAACACTTTCAAAAGCCTTCACCCAAAATTTACACACACAGAATTTTGATTCAAATCGATGTAATGCCTCTATTTCAAATTTTATTATTTATCTCCCATCTTTCCTCTCAATTGAGCGTGATAATTGGAGAAAGAAAAAAAACCCAACCTGGGCTTCCGCTCATATACTATGTGTAAAACACACAGCAAATTTTTCATTGTCTCAGTAGTACATTTGGAGACATGTACATTAATGCAGGATATAAATTCTAACTAATATTTGCTGAAGGCTTATCTGTTGAATTACTACACTTTAATTCAAACATACCAGCTCTGGAAGAGTTACTGAAACATTCCATAACCTTCCAAAGTGGAAAAAGGTAACCAAAAATTTGACCTAAAAAATGACCCCATTCAAAGCCTAAAAGAATTCATCAGGGACAATACAGCTGTGTCTTCCTAAAGTACTTAGTAGTTCAGCATGCTAGATCTGCAAAATTTTGCCCTGCAACTCAGTAAAATAGTATTTCTAGCATTTAATTACTCACCTATAAGATAAAGTACCTCAAACATGAATAACTAGATGATCTTTTCTGGCTATACAGTATTTTACATTTTTCAAACCTATCTTCTTCATTGCACAACATACTACAAGGACCATATTTTGAGTCAATAAAAGACAACACTCACCAGACCAGCCATTCAACTTTTTCATCAAGAAAGAGAGCTCCTCCTTGCAAGGAAATTAAGCTTTCCATTGGTGTAGCTAACAAGCAAACAGTTTAAAACTGGAGGTAATTTCTCTTCCTTATCCCCTAATATATCTAAAATAATGCCATTTCAATCTTTCACTCACTGTGGATTGCTATGATGAGGATATTGACAAGAAAACACTTTGCCCCTAAAAGTCGCTTTTCTCTTCTGTCAGGCGGACAGAAAGGTCTTAAGAAAAGACCCCTCTTCCCTCTTCTGCTGTGTCCTACCTGGGAAATCTGCTATTCTGAGAACTGAGGATGACAAACTACAGCAAAGTAAAACCCCGAGAGAAAAGGGACAACTGAAACAATAGAACTGCAGCAAAACTCCACCTTTACAAACAACTGAAGGAAACATCTGTAGGTTTTGCCCTTGTGCTGTTCTTGAAGTTCCTAAAGCTTCTTTATTCTAACACCTGCAGGGCTGGGGAGACTTCGAGTGTGCCAGCACTTCCATTATCACCTCTTTTCTGAGTGCTATTAGAAGTGGGATTAGTATTCAAAAGCCAAATAAGTGGAAGGTATTTGCAGCAACACTTTTTTGCTGCCTTTTGGAGAAATATATATACAGGATATTCAGCATTTCTATGAACACAGCGACTGTGTAAGAAGGCAATGTAGATTCTTTGTGCTGTATTCTTAAGAGTACCATAACAGAAAAACTTGAGGACTTCCTGGTATACATAAATTTTTCAGTGATTTTTCTATGAATTTCAAATATTCACATTTGTAAGTTGCTGCCATCACTCATAAAAGAATACTTTCAGCTACTCTGCATTGCCTCTATTGACCACATTCCAGTTTACTGACTTTCCACAGAAGTTTCATGTATTCTGATACCCTGCAACTGCTTGGCTTGCTATGAAATTTGACATATTACACATTTGCAATTCAACTTTGAGACTTACTTTTTGGATGCAAAATGTTTGTTGAACTGGGAAAGAAAGTGAAGCACATTTCAGTAAGGATAGATATTAAAAAAAAAAAGTTTTAATGTAAGCAAAATATAGACACGCACTATTTTCATGTATATTTGAATGGAAGAGCACTGTAAAACCCATAGAACTCTTAGTAAACTTAAAGCCCTAATTTGAAACTAAATTAAAAGTTCTCAGATCCACTGCCTAGTATAATAAGGACATCATCTTTGGGAAAGACTGAAGTACAGAAACAAAGACAATGGACTCTTGTGAAATGCAGCAGATTACCTAATACCAAGAAATTGATCATATCTATACATGATTAAAATCTAAGGATAAGTAACAGTGTAATTTGTTGGGGTTTTTTTATTTGCAATATTCTACCAAGAAAGTAGTTAGTAGGACATGGCTGGATGCATCTGAAGGGTACTTTCACCAACACTAATACTTTAAAAGCTTTGTTCACAGAAGGAATTGTATTTCAGTTAAAATAATTATGTGTTCCAACAGTACATTCTCCAAAGCTCACTATGCAGCTACACTTTATTGTTTATCAAAATGGTAAGCTGAAAGAATTGAACAAATGCAGCATCCGTTCAGGAAATCTATTTTCAGTGCAATACCTTCACTATGATGCATCACACTTACACCAGGAACATATATGTACTTCCAGAAATTCATAGCACAGTGCAAGTGAATTTCCTTTTTGTATACTAGTTCATCATTTCATTTCCTTCCCCTCCCTTCCAAATCCGGGACTGTTCATGTTATTCATTTATCACTAGCAAAAGATAGTTTTAGAATATAAATTAAAGAGGGTGGGTACCTTTGCAAGCAAGTTTAAGAGAAAAGCTTATACAGGAATATGTTGCATTTAAAACAAGTAGAATTGTAGACTCAAAGTAATTTAGTTTGGGAGGGATCTTGAGAGATCACTTAAACTCTTGTTCAAAGACCAGCCAACATCAAAGTTAGATGATGGTGTTCAGGTCCTTGTCACATTGCGTTTTCAGGCTCTCCAACAACAGAAACACCTCCATCTTTCTGTCGACATGTATGAGGACTTTACTAATCTCAGTGTGATCTTCACCCCTCCACAGTGCCTTGAACATTTCCCTTGCTTTAACTTGTGTCCATTGCCACACATGTTTTTACTGTGCATCTCCAAAAAGAGTTGGCTCCACATTTTTCATAACCCTCTTCTGGCAGAGCAAGGTAACAATGAAACCAACTCCTCCTCAACCCCCCCAGCCTTCTGGTTCTCCTCATACATCGTACGCTCCAATCGGTGAATAACTAGCCAGATTTATCTCACCAATCAATGTATGACTAAATATAAGATCTGTAATGCCTCACCTGTCAGTAACTTTTTCTTACTGACTTCTACTATACCTTAGCACTTAGAAATGTATGTTACAATAATCCTTCTGGTTAAACAGAAAATTTCACAGCTAATCTTTTCTGTTAGGCCACTGAGTCTGCTCTGAAGAACTACCAAAACACTTGTTCCTATGCAGTCTGCTGTTGCAAACGACATACATCTTTGGTTTATTTAATTACAGAGCAAACAAGAGAAACAACACTGTTCAGGCAGCAAGACCCTCCACACAGCTTTATCAGGGTACTTTTCCAAGCCTACAAGCCAATTATTTTTTCCCTTAAGTTAGTACATTATACACATAGTTAAATTTATTTATTCTTACTAACAAGTACCCCTCCCACTCAGAAAAGTGTGTTCAAAAACATGAAAAAAGGCATTAAAGACAGCAAGCAACAGCTATATTTACACCCCAAACTATTCCACCTATAGTATAAAAACATTTTAAAAAGCACAAGCCATTAAACCTGATTTTGCAGGTTTAATGGCTTGTGGTATAAAGGTCAAAAGCAAGCTCAGCTCCTCATATAAAGGAGAAATTTGTCCCACATAGGTAACATGAATAAGGTTATCCTGAACCACAAGGAAATGTGTTTGTTTCAAAAACCCTTCGCATGCAACATGTTCTTCTCTGAAAGAAAGCCCAGCTTACTTTAATGAGACAAAATTCAGTTAGGGGGCAAATGTGAGTATTTGCAACAATGCACGGTCTTCCAATAAAATCAGATTAAAGCCTTAACTCCATGAATAAGAAAGAATAGGCAATACTCTTCTATTTTCACAGTGACCAGCAGAAAACCATGCAGCTTCCTGCAGCTGGGTTCTCTGAGGTTAAGAGTATTAAAAACAGTGGCTTTCAGTTTTTCTTGTCATTCATTCTCTTTTATTTATCATTGCACTGTGAAGTGTGAACATCAGTATCACACCTCAGGCACCAGAAGATGCTTGAGAAAAAGGACAGGACCATACAGGGAAAAATAAAGTTCAAAACTTCTTAAATATAACTTGGTTACAGGTCTTTATGCTTTCACGACAAGCCTTGGACCTTGGTATTTTAAGTTCACCAAGTGATTAAAATGCGTATTATTGAAACACTTAAATCTACAGATTTTTAATTCATAACAGATACCTGAACATGATGAAACAAGAAAACTGATTTTAGTCTTTTAAATTTTCATTTATTTACCTGAAGATGAAGGGTATCTAGCTCCTTTCAAGCTTCCACCCATCCCCATTCTTGTAACATCTCATTGGCAAAGAAACCTACCCATGAACTACTGGCTGTGATAAGCATGAAATTACATTTATTTACTTTTTTTTTTTTTGGTAGGTATCAATACTAAGAATCAGAACTTGCTCTGGGGATGGACAGAGCAGTCTTTCAAGACAAAACCTAACATCTGATACAAATCAAACATGTCAGAGTACATGATCCCAAAATGTAATCAGTCTATCGTCCCAGTTAAAGCCAACCTAGTTTTGAAGGTTAGCGCTTAAATCAGAGATGTTTTGGAATTTTCCAACCTGGTCTTGAAACGTCAGCCTTCAATATGACTACTTCATTTTCACTGTACCCTTTTGCCCTTAAATGACACAGTAGCATACAGATTACGTTAGTGTCACAGAAAAGCAAATCAGTAACGATGATTTGGTCCTCTATACCCCTAGGCTTTCCTTATTCCAAAGTTGGAAACTGTAGTGGTACCTTTATCAACAGACTGCAACAGTGGTAATCATCAGGTACTATAACAGGCTAAAAAAAGAGCAAAATTGCAATCTGAAAGAATTATCTGCACAAGCCCGTCAGCCTCCCTTTAAAAATAACCAGCTGTGGTCTAAATCTGTTACACTGAAAGTGAAAAATGTTTCTCTCAAAGACAACTTTGAGGCCTTCCAGGAGCTTTATCCAAGCTTCCCATGAGGATAGCAGATGGTCAGGTAAAGTTGATGCCAGGTAGCTTGCTGGTATGATACAACTTTGAGAAAACCCCTGAACAAATTAAAGCAGCTTTTCCACAGAGACACTTCAGAAATAAAGCCTTATCATACAATTTATTTTCTATCTTAAAGGAAAGCCATAAGACTTCCTATTCATAACTCTTCCCTGAGGCACATCTCAGTGTTTAAGGCCACCTGAAGATAACCTCACAGAATGAAGAGAAGTTTTCTACTTTGCTTAAACCAAGAAATTTAGTAAGCCAGTAGTAGCAGCGCTTCAATGAAGGAAACGCAAATTTCTCAAGGAAAATCTCTTCAGGGAAGCTGAAGTCAAGACTAGGGAAAACCAGTTTTAACTGAAAAACAGTTGTCAAAAAAGTGCACTTATTACTTATGCTTTATCTTAATATTATTCTTGAAATCATTACAAAAATCCCAAAATAATAGTAGGATCATGACTATACGCATGTTGACATAGGATAAATACAGTGACAGAGTACAACATACAGTCAGAAGACAGACTGCATTACTTGTTCTGAACTGGTGAGGCACAGCCATAACAAAGTGTGGTATAATACAGAAAACAACCTATCAGACTTCAGAAGGCTCAATGTGGGCTCCATAACTGTGTTAGTGTTATTTTTTTTCAGTGGCAGTAGCGGACAGATGAGATGCCCAGCAGCAGGGCAAAAAAAGAGGAGAAAGAACTGACAGGGGACGCTTTTTTCACAAAGGCTAGGGAGCCCTGGCCTAAACAAAAGTCTTCCTGAAGTCCTCTTCAGCACAGCCTTTGATGACAGGCTTTGTATGCAGCTGTGATTTGAGATAGCTGTCTTAGATAGGCAAACCTATTCATGCCCAGTGAATAAAGCTCTATTTAATATGTTAATTTGGGATTAGAGCAATTTTTTTTCTATAATACCTATGTAATAGACAGCTCGAATCTTTTCTGCAGACACTAATCTGAGAGAGAAAAATTGCTCCGCTTTACTATGTCTGAGCCTCAAATTGCACTTGAATGTGACAGTACTTAAGGTAATTTAGGTCGCAGAAGCAGTCCAGCTACACGAAACACAAGACTCACAAGCCTGCCCCTGGCTTTCTGTAGTTCATCTACGTGCATAATTTGCTCTATTTTCTAACTTTCTTTTTCCGGTCACAGCCCGCAGGATTTACCTCATAAATCTCAGTTAGAAGCTAGAAAGTTCACACAAAGCACATTTTAAAAATAATCACTATGTTCTTCAGGGAAACAATATAATACATAAACAAAATATACTTGGCCCGCATCTCCAGTATGCTCATTTAAAATATTTAGCAGTAAGCAGTTCTAGGTGTTGACATGTTGATACAGTACAACATATTTAAAGAAAAGGAAGAAGAAATGTCAACAATTGGTTTGTTTTATGCTCTCTAAACTAAGAGCTATTCCACACAATTTGTTTTCTAAATCATGTAACGTTTTATAAAAATAGTTTGATTGATTTCCTTTAATAAGTAAATAGAGCAAGGAAGAAAAAAGATTATTAAGAAAATTATTACACTTGGTATTGCCAGGAGTAAAAAAAGGTGCATAGGGAAATAAATGCAGGTGTATGTACTCTGCCAGCAGTGGTGGCTTTTATAGTTCTGACACCTGCCAGGTAGGATTAGGTACATGACAAGTCTTGGCATATGAGCTTTACCTACATATTTGTCTCAAGAAGTACTATATCACCACAGTTTGAAGGTAGGTCTATCTTGGACCACTTGCCATTTTGACAAAAAGGACTTAAGGTATTACCCAGGGGCTGAAGTGAAACACATGAATACTGTCCCTCTGCACCGAAAATGCTGATGGCAGCCTGAATAGAGAAGAGCCATATCCCATGCTATCTGCAACTTGCACTCTTGAGCTTCAGATACAGTAAATGAAACTGATGTGAACATATTTAGTTTACAAAAGTGAAGCAGCTGCATGATTATAATTAAGATTTGAGGTCCCAGGCATAAAAAAATCAGTGATTAAAAATCAGCATCATACGGGTACCTACACTGCTAGTACCTCTCAAAAAATGCTTCAGATTTTTTTCATACCAGAACTATTCATTAGCTATAATTAGCATTAACTACACCCTCTTCATAGTCTCAGACAGCAGGCTAGTAGCAGAAAAGAGCCACAGCTCTCTAAAGACAGTATGTATTAGCAGGACTATAAGAAGCTACCTTTAGCTCACCTCTAACAAAAAAGAAAAACTGAAATTGCAAATCTGTTTTTTCCTATAACAAGCTTCAATTACGTCAATTCAAATCTACTGAAGACTATCATGGCAAAAAAGAGCAAGTGGGCTTTAAAAGACTTAAAAGTGGGCTGTGAGGTGTTCTATAGTTAACACCTAAATATTCCTGAAGTGTGCAAAAGCCCAGAACAAGTACTCACATTTAATACTGAAGACAGGCAAGTTAAACATTTTTCTTATAAACCAGATTTAGCTGAAAGGATAAGATTCCCTTTTCCAACAAAAAATTCAGGGAAAGACTTTACTACACATGTAATACTTAATTTTACTTTACATCTTTCAAAAAGGGCAGTGAGGCAACTAGTAATTACTATAAGAATATAAAAGGAGAAAATCTGGGATGTGGACTAACATGAAGTGCTAAACATCAGTGTAGAGAAGAAACTCTTTATTTGTATGGTTACTGTATATTTTACCTCAACTGTTAAAAAAGAAAGCATTAACATCCATTTTACTTCGCAAAGGTCTAACAGTCAGTACAACAAAGGATCATTCATTCCATGTGCTATATTCGCCTTTCAAAACACACACTTTGAATTTAAATTTAAACTGTTTTTTAACTGAATTTGAATTTAAACTGTTTTTCCAGTTACCTGCATGGTATTAAATATTATAAACAGGCCCAAGAAATCAAGAATGTGCTGGGGATAAGACATATAGAAAATTTGATTTATATGAAGAAATAGCAGCCATCTTCCCCACAGTGAGTGATATTACTCAGATACAGCGTAGTCATGTAAAGCTCAGAAAATAAATGAGTGTGCTATTTTCAAGTTTGGAACATCCTATTTTCACTGTACAAGAAACAGCATAAAAACAGGTTTTCCCACTCCATTCTCAGTAGGCATAGAATAGGTGAAACAAGAAAGAAAGTGAAAGAATATAGTGGAAGAAAAGAAAAAGGAAAAAAACCGAAAAAACCCAACAACATACTAACTGGCAGGATACAATTTGCCAGTTACAGAACACAGCATGGCAACTTAGTTTTCCATCTACAGCTTCTATGCTCATAATATCCTGTTATGGTCTGTCACATTATTTTTACTCATAAAATACTGCTAAAAGTGTGTATCTGTAAATGTTAAACCACAGGAAAGACATGGCTTCCTATCTATGACTATTCACAGCATCTAGACACATTGTTTTATATATTATCATGGCTATTACTGATACTACTAGTACTAAGGCTCATCTGACTTCCAGTCAGAAAAACTGAACAACAATTTAAAACATCAGTGACAAACTCCAAATATGCGCACATGATAATTTTTCCCGTCTTTTATAGAAGCCTCTCTGCTGTAACATAGAACAATATTATTGCATTACAATTTGAAGAAAACAGTTTAAATCCATTATTTAAAGCTACAGTTAACAGTTACACACTACTACAGAGATAGACGAGCCCTATCAGCTTCCATTAATACATTGCTTCTCAAAATACATCTTGCCTTAAAGTTACTAGGGATCACTGGAAATCATATTTCTTTTGCAACATTACACATGAACCTGCATTTTAATACATCGTATTTTCCCAGCTGAGAGTTTTAAAGTGGCTCTGGTTTGGGTTTTTTTTCTTTGAGACTGAACAATCAATGACTTTCTATATTAATTCTGAAGTTAATATTGTGTTAATCTGAAGTTGCTCGTTAAGTTGCCTCTGTAAAATAAGAGATGTAATATACCAGCAAACAACTAGTCAGTGCACAAAGATAGGTGCTTCAAGCCCTGGAAGCAAAGCTAGCAGTGGTCACAGTGCTGCAGGGGAGAACAAACTTGGTCCTCAAGGAATACAGCAAAAGTGCTTCTAGGCAAAAGGCAGGCACTGCCATTAGAACAGCAATCTACAGTTCCTTGGAGAGAGAAAAAAATGGATGACCGCTTGCACCATTATGTTCTTGTCTTCACTCAAATACAGTACCTCTTTCAACTGAAAATGCTGAGTCGAAGTCTTCCTCCCTCCCCTCCCAAAAAAAAAAAAAAAAGTAAAAGTTTATAACAGGTAGGAAAGAGTTGCAGAAGCTACGTTAGGAAACAGGATATTACAGATACGCACAGCCATGCCTTAACAGATTCTCTAATTTTACTGAGAACTTAATGACTGAGAACTGGTTTTTGTATCACAGCATTTACAGTTTTGCAATTTGTCAAAATAAAGCTTATGCAAAACCAAGACTGTCGGAACTCATTTTAATGCTACAACAAATGGTGATTGTTTCATACTAAAGACACTTGGGGGTTTTTTTGGTGTTTTTATAAAATGCAAAAATAGGCAACGAATTAATTACAGATGTCCTTACCTCCTCTGTGGACTACGGTTTTGAGAGAACTCCGAATCACTGTCCTTTGAGGTTGGAGAGCCCTTATATGTATAAAAAACATCCTCTGTTTCAGTAATATAACTGATCTCGTTTGTAAGGTTATCTACAGATGAGTGTCGTGGTTTACGAATTTCATGACGTAGTCTAGGACTCCGCCTTAAAAATAAGGAACACAAACACAAGTTGGAAGGTAGGTCAGAGTAATTCCTAAAACTTTATCCGAGTGAAACTTCTATGCTATTGAAATCTGTGTTCTGAAATTTTCATGACAGGCTTATAGGTCTCACTTTAAATAATCAATTTTTAAACATTTAGTATGGTATACTGGGCAATCATACATTGCTAGGTTCAGTACACAGAACTGATTAGATTACCCCCCCCCCCCAAATGCTACTTGTATTGTTGATTCTAATCGTAGGATAATTCAGGTTAAAAGGGAGACACTGAGGTCATCTAGTCCAACTTTGTGCTCAAAGCAGCATCAACAGAGGTCAGAGCAGTCTGCTTAAAGCTTTATCCAGTCAGATATCAAAAAACTTGGAAGGATGGAGAGCACACAGCTTCTCTTAGCAACCACTGCTCAGCTCTCCTTGTGTTGAAGCAGCTTTGCATTATGTCCAGAGTCTCTCATTTCAACATACATACGTGTTACCTCATCCTCTCACCATGCAACACTGAAGAACCTGGCCTCATCCTCCAGATAGCCTTCTCCTAAGTATTGCCAGGCTGTTATTAGGCATTTGAGAAAACTTTGCTTCTCCAGGCTGAAAAGGTGCAGTTCTCTCAGCCTCTCCTTGTAAGGTAAGTGCTCCAGCCTCCTGGCTACCTTGGTGGCTGGTGGCTTTTGCTGAGTTTCCTCCAGTTTGTCAGTGTCCGTTTTGTACTAGCAGACACAAAAGTGGCTGCAGCATTCTAATAAGGTCTAATGAATGCTGAGCAAAAGGGGGATAACCACTTTCCTTGATCTACCATCTATGCTTCTGTTAATACCACCAGGTATTAATATAGCTCATGTACACCTTGCTACCTAAGATTACCGGGTCCTTTTCCAGAGGGTTGCATTGCAGACAATAGCGTTGCACTGGGTTCTTCTTTCCCAGGCCATTGTTTTCGCCTTCACTGAATTTCATGTAGTTCCTACTGGCCCATTTCTCCAGACTTCCAAGGTCCCACTGGACAGCAGCCCTTCCCCCAGGCATATTGACTCATCCCTCCAGGCTGGTGCCTGCAAACTCAATGAGCAAGCACTCCACTGCCTCCTCCAGGTCATAGAGATTTTAAGCAGAACAGGTCCCAAGACAGACCTCTGCAGTACTCCACTTGTTATTGGCCTCCAGGTAGAGTATGACCCATTAAAACAACTCCCCTCTGATTGAGGTCATACTTTTTTTGTTTAATTTATATTTTTTTAAACTATCTTGTTGTCCAGCCTTCTAGAACATAGTTTCTTAACTTGGCTATAATATTTTGGCAGACATTATCAAAAGCCTTGCTAAAGTTGAGATAAGAGACACCTACTCTTCTCCTGTTGTCATATGTATCCTCAGAATAACAATGTTTGAATGTATATGTACATGTGACATAATTATTCTGCTGGAGTACATACAAGAAGAAAAGGTAGGAGGCTGGAAGGTGTGGGAAAAGCTGAAACTGGATTTACCAATTAGGGGTAACAGGAGGTGATCGAGAAGGAAGGCTTTTGGTCTCTAGATGCTCAACAGATAAAGATCGTCTCATAGATGGGTTCCAAACCATCCCACCTATAACTTTTCTGCAGTACTGGCTGTTTACAGACCTGAAAAGAAATAAAAAACTATGCATTAATTACTTTGTGCAGAAAAATTAAATGAAATAAAATATGCTTCTGAAAGTCAATTTTATAATTAATGTGTTTTAAAGAGCCCCACTGCTTATCCCTCTTTATTTATGCATTTGCATTCACACAGAGCCATTTGCTATCCTTCACTTGTGGCAATAAAACTATTTGTTGATCCCTGCTACAACGCTAATCACAAGCCTGTGCAAAAATAACTTTTTCTGAGAGTTATTTTTAACCCAATTGTGTTTAAGAAGATGGAGGGGAAAACAGGAAATTCAGTATGTCCTACTGGCACTGAACTGAGTGCCTAAGAAAACATGGTTCAAGTACAGGCAAAAGATTCTACATGCTACCCTTAAAACTCATAAAGGCGTAACAATTTACTAATTCGCTGAACACAGGACTACTTTAACTGTCTACCCGCTGTATCACCAAGTAAGAGCCACACCAGACCACACTGTTTCCAGAAGGAAGCCAAATTTGAGTGATGTGTTCCTCACAGCAATAAAATATTAAAGAAAGATATGACATGAAAATTGGATCTCCAAGTCTGGACAACTTCTTGTGACAAGAGCCTCACGAGACAAGGGGTGCATCAAAAAAAGAACCTCAGCTAGGAAAGCAATCCAAGTATCTTACTAGTTGAATTATACAGCAAAAAGAAAAATTTAAACAGCATTCAAATTGAGATAAACTAACTTTTATACATCTTTTTACACAGCACTCCACAAGACAAGCAGAGGAATAAGCTCCCCATCCTCAAGTTTACAGTGCTAAGATTTCTCATGTAAAAGCAATTTCTGAATTACAGAAAAACCACCTGTGGCTTACTAAGTCCTGTGCAATACACAATGGGCAGCTGGGATAGCACAGTATGCAAGGACTTCACTATAGATTTGAAATGTCTCAAGTTTACACAGCATAAAAAAAATAGCTTATACTGTGAATATTTCTCAGGCAAATATCAAACCTTAAGTATGCCTTGCATTGTGCTGCTTTTCACTTAAACATGTAAAAGATAACAAGCAACCCAAACCTCTTTTTTTTATATATTCTGAAGTATTTTACGTATCTTGTTCATGTTTATAACGCAAATTAATTCCTTCATCTTCTAAACGTGTACTTTTAAAGCTTCTCCCAGTTTCAAAAACTAAGAGAGGAAACTTATTATGAAGCGTCAACATATTAAAATCAGTTACCCATGTGTATTTTCAATCTTTTTTAACACACAGTCCATGAACTCATGAGAAGCTTTTGCCTGTATTACCCATTTTATTTCTGTAAGTCTTCTGTATGCCAGTGATAAGTCACCAAACTTCTCTGGTCTTCTACAAAAACAAAGAGTTCTTTTAAAGAAGCCTTATATGGGTGAAGCAGAGAGGGAGAGTAGAAAAGGAAGATTTATTACAAAAAATGCATCTTGAAGAATTCCACATATCTTGCATTAATCAGCTTGCCTTTTCTTACATAGGCCTGTTCATGCCTTTTCCAATGCAGGTGACTTTTGAGGCGCAATGTAACTTGTGTGACGGAAGCCAGAGTTCCAGCCCCTAATCCAAACCCCTAACCCTGTCCCCAGAATCGCTTTAACAATATATTCTTTAGACATTTCAGTTAAGGTACAGAACATAACAATCTCCTGAACTCCAAATAGCTGCTCTTCAGATGTCAAACACAAGCATACTTCACAGCAAACATACTGAAAGGCTGTCAATGCCTTTCTGGAATGGGCTGTAACACCTTGTGGTGATAGTTCCTTGCTCTCACCTATTATCAAGGTTACCCTTTGTATGAAAAAATAAGTATGTTTTTATCTTTTCAGCAAGGAATAAGAATGCACCCAGAAAAGGTCATTCAGCATTCAGTCCAGAAATGCTGAATGAACTTACCTCTCAGAATCTGAGAAATACGATTCAGCCTGTCTTTAGAATAGAGTTTAAGGGCGATTTATGCAACTCAGAGCCTAATTTAAATAGAATGCCGCTACTACCTTAAGCTAAGAGAACATAGAAGGGTACAGAGATGTGCAAATAAGAAACTGTACTAAAGAGTTCCAAGAGTTCGACTATCTGATGCAATAAACACTAGGATATGTGCCTCACATGAGTGTAAAAGAATGCAGTACAAGAAAGCCACAAATTCCTGATTAAAAAATTGTGATACCTAAGGTGGTGAAACCTGAATGCAACCTCCTTCAATGCTGACAGAATTTGGATTAAAAGAATTATTGAAGACATAGCTTGCATACAGACTGGGGCACAGCTACAGGCAGAACCAAACTCTGTCACTCCAACTTGAGCCATCACTGATACAAATCCTCTTGTTCACACTACAAAGCAATACATGCTTTCACACAATACTTACTTTGCTGGATTTCTAGAACCCAGGGTCCAATAATTTGACAGTATCTTTCTTTCATGAGGTAGTGACTTCTTTGCCTGAAAAAATGTGTGATGCTCTACACAAGATTTCCAAAGATTTTTGCACGCTCTGTAATTTAACATGTTGAAGGCAACAATATGCTCTCTGGATTCATTCTGTAAGAGTAAGAAAGAGCATGTTTCAATATATACAAGCAGATCAAATACAGTAGAATGAGCTCATAAAATAGCAATAAAATTACTTGTCTCTTACTCAGGAAAAATGTGCTTAGGGAAACAAAAAATTAGCATATAGTAGATTTTGAGCTGGAGATAGTCAAAATAGCCCTGTGATTATATGAAATTCTAAACTGAAAAATGGACACTCCACAAATTTAAGCAATATTGAAAAACTATTAAGTTTTTCAGTTTCTAATCCTTACAGTGTTAGGGAAATATTTAAGTCTAGAATGGCAAAAAATTTTGTATGTACGAGTGTAATATTAAGCAGCTAAATAGAGTTTCAGGTTTCCAGTCATATCTTGAGCTCCTATGACAAAAAAACCCACCTTTTTTAAACATTACATTAAGGGTGCAATGTAGAAAAAGAAAGAAAAAAAACCAACCCCAATCTTTGAATTCAAACTCTTCATTTAAGACTTCAATAATGTTCTTTCAAGAGCCACAATCTGCAAAAAACATCTGCTTGACAATCTCACAGAAGACACCAAGAATGTTAACAGCGATCCATTTTGGGCAAAAGAAAGTAGCTGTGATGGGATCAGAGCTGCTGCTACTGCTGTTCAAATCTAATCCTATTTCCTGGATGATAACATGAGGCCACAACGAGGAGATTATACAAAAGCATAATACAAAGCTTGTGTCTCTTGGTGCAAATTATTACATGTAATTTCAGTGCCAAAGTGCCAGTGAAACACTGTTGTAACACAATTGTGCCACCCACATTTATGCCGTCACCAGCCATAGCACTTGTGAAGCTATTTCAGATGCCAAGAGAGTTTTGTACAACATAAACTGCTTTGGTTAGTTAATACAGTTATTGATGCAAAGAAAGTGGAATGAAGAGTAAAGCAAAGAGGAGAAAGGAAGATAATGTGAGACCTGAGTTAACTGCTGATAGATGTCAGCACTTCAGTGGGGAAACAAAAAAAAAAGCAAGTTTTCAATTTCATTGCTCATCTTTTCCCAGCTGCTCTGAATTATGACTGAACTTTTGACATCTTGGCATATAATTAGGCAGGCAACCAACCTGGTAAAGCTCTTTCTAGCTCATACTTCACAGAAAGTCAGGATTTAGGTTGCAAAGACATTTTATTAAAGGACTCAAAGATCTAATATAGCCTTCTCATCCAGTCCAGCAAGAAAGAGATCCCATCTGGAAAACACCTTGATTTCTAGTTGCTATTGTCCTTTTGCTTTTTTTTTTTCCCCACAGCAACAGTACTGCTGGGAAGTAACTACAGAACATTTTGGCTGGAATATTCAATCTGCTTTTCCTGTATTCTTTTTATTTCTAGGCAACACTTTATAAATGCCCTGTATCAGAGAACAATGTCACATTTTGCAAATCACTTTAAGACTAGTTCAGAGAATCCATGATTGAAGTCACTACTTTAGAAAACCAGTGAGAACCTTAAGAGAAAGATAAAAAGGATTTGCCTCTTGATTTTACATAGGCACGGCAAAGCATTTACCTGATGCAAACTTTCAGGAATATTTCCGCTGTTTCTTTTAAGAAATAAGGTTTTTTATTTAAGCCTCATGCATACTGGAATCAATTCATATCTTTGTCAGTTTGCCACACTTGCTTCTAATTAGCTCATATAAAATAAAGTGTGCAAGCATAGTGAAATTTTAATTCAGAATTTCTTGCAATACGAAAAACGTATCATTTAAAGACATAATGACAAATGGCATTTGTGACACATTCTCTGTTGGTTAAATGCCACTTTAAGTGTTTTACTACTCCAAAAGGCAAATAAAAGGAAGTGTTATAGGTATTTTTGTTAGCCTGGAGTACCGGCATTTCAATTGCCACAAAAAATTACTTTATCCAAACATCTCAATTGTATTGTAAAGCCATAGTATAAAGATAAGGAATTAAGTACACCTAATATCTTGGGTTTAAATTTAGGTTTGAAAATAGTAATTAATCTTGCTCTGTACATCACAAGTGTGTTCTTCCCAACTGTTGTCACAGAACCTTCACAGCAGCTTTTAAATGGGCTAAAAGTCTAAATATGTACTTAAATTAGGAAAAATACTTTCAGGAGTTTCAGAAGGATGCAGTTAATTTTTAAATTAACAAACCATTTTGTTAACATAACCATCTGGCTCAGTAACAGACCATCCTGCAAGTCATGCTATTAAATCTGTGCAGTTTTAAAGGTAAAGACAGTTCTAGCAGGATCCAAGTACCTAATGCCATTCCTACAAGTTCAAAAAGAATGGCATTTTAATAGTTATTAAGAAATAAGGATTAGAGAAATTTGTGGCCACCCAGGTAAAGGGAACAAATCTCAATAGCTAAAGTGAGTGTCTTGCCATTTCAGCATCAGGGAAGAGCTTTGCATCAGATGTATGCCTATTTCATTCACAGAGAATTTGAAAATATCTACAGCATAGCAAGTAAAAATATATTTTAATATGCAGAAAATGAAGTTGGTTTTAAGCATTAGATAAGCACATTTGAAATAAAGTTTCATTTCTGGAAGCTTTAAAATGTTGCCTGTAAACCCGCATAGTTTCTATTCCTACTTTAAATCTTGCACCCTTCATTAAGTCTACATGTCATGAGCTTTTATAGCATCAGACATTCACTGATTCATCAGTCCTGCTCCCCAGACCTTATGTAGCTCTTCAGTAGGTACAGAAATACTGTGTACTCGTATCAAGTAGCTGATCAACAGACTGAAGCGGTGGGAGGGTAAAAGAGAAGGTGAGGAGCAGGGAGAAAGTGAAATAAGGTAAGCTGACTCTTCAGAACAGGGCCATAAGAAAAAAGGAATAACAGAAATAAGGAAAATAAACATGGCACATCTCAGATGACTGTAAATTCATAGCACCTGAGAACTTTCTGTAGATTCTGTAAAGAGATCTATATGACACACAAAACAGAAATGTTACAGCATTTTCACGAACTTTAATAAAATCTTGCCAATGAATATTCAGTATCTGCTCTGCTTTCTCCACATTCTTCCATCTTCCTTATTTTCACCCTCATTTACCTATTTCTTCCTGTACTTCCAAGTAAAAATCTGATCAATCCAAAGACTGACAACACCTCAGTCATCTGCCCTCACAAACCCCAAGCGACCTCCCATTCTGGAGAAAACTTTTAGTAATCCAGCTGCCCCCTCACTCCTACTGTACTGCACGAGCAAGCTTATCCCAGTAATACCACTGAAATACTGCAGGCTTGCTGCCCTAAATTTCAAGCAAAGGAGGCTGGCTGTCAAGGTTGGATGTATCTAGAGATTTAACAGCACACCTGGTCTGCTTTTTCATATCTACTGAGAAAGAGTAAAAAGGTCATGTTGCTGGCTCTATTTTTCCTCCAGTTCTGTAGATCTTTCAGCATGATACAGTGTGCATTACTGTAATCTCAAAGGGTTATGAAATAAGGAGCTATGATCACTTAAAAGGAGATTGGTTAAAAGAATTAAGGGCCTTGAGCTGTCACCATTTATTAAACACTTAATTGAGCAAACTTCAAGAATATTATCCTCTTCAAGGGTCTCCAGAAAGAGAAATTCCATTTTGACAGCAGTCAAGTCTTTATGCAACAAGCACACAAGTAAGTACATTCATTTTACTATTCACTGTTACCAGTCCTCTCAGAGGCTTCTGTTCCTACATTTATTCTCACAGACACATTTGGAAATTGCTGTCCATAAGCTTGCCCATATTTGTATACTTGAAGATATTTAGAATTTAGAACTACTACTTATCAGTGAATCTTTAATTCTCAAATCTAAAGGGTAATACTTGCAAGTGTAATATAATTACACTGAGTGTAATTCAAATACAAGTACACTCACAAACTAATAGAATAGTTTGCCAACCACTCACTTCTTCAGTGAAATACCTACGGACTGAGATAAATTTGCATAGAAACAGTATATTTATAAGCATACAGCTTCCAGAAAACTTAAGATCTCTCTACAGTAGGTTAGGACATACTATCTCAAAAGAGAAAAACATCATTTGAGCATGCTACATGTGTAAACATTCGTACAGGAACAGTATCTCTAGGTAGTAACTTCATTTACACATGAGCCCTGAAAAGTAAGCATGGTTCATACATGCACACTCCTCAAATCTGGAAGATACCCACAAAACCTAGGCAGGGGTGGGTGGGGATGAAAACATTCTCCTTTTGGATAGGAAAAAAGTATCTACAGCAATCTGTGCTCAGCAGACCTTTTAATCAATGTGGGTCAAGAAGTCTTCTTGTAACACAACTCTTATCAGTTTAAAGAGCTCATTTACTACTGGAAAGAGCCTTCATAAAGTTTAGGTTTCTTTTAATATTTACCTTTTATTATCTACTCAAGTTCTATCCTCAACTGAATGAAAATATATGTATATCTGCTGGTCACCAATTTCTGCAAGACCAGAACATTAAACATACTTTTCTCTTTGTAAAAAGCTACCTAAATTTATCCGTTTATATTGTGGCAGCACAGTACTGTAATCAAGATTTTCTTCCCCCCTATTAAATAGACTAATATTACATCTGTTCTGCAAAAAGCACACAGCATTATGAAGATGTCTGTTAAAGCAGAAAACTTTAATATCAGCTAACTTCATGTATTTTGCCAACTTCTAAAGCCCTCCATGTTATATGCAGCAGGAGGAGCATTATCCCTGTTTCCAACCTTATGTCTTTTGGCTGCAGAGCTCTCTCTTCAGGAACCATCATTTCTCCCAAAACTGAGACCCATAATCAGAAGGAACCTCTCACAAAGTCCTCCTAAGGTGTTTAGTAGATTCACCGCATTCAGGAACTCTACAGGGCAGGGAGAGCATCAAAGAAAAGAACAGCAGATACTGACAAGAAAAGGGAAACATGCCAGGTTACTAAATACTAGAGAAAGGATGAAGATCTACATTTACCCCAAGTCCTTAAGGGAGAAGAAACCTGCATAGCGAAGATACAGTCCAACAGACTGAATGTGGAAGAATTCAGTATTGGAAAGGACACAAAAATGGGAAACAGAGAGATAACGAGCACGAGAACAGTAAGGACAAGCTAACAAAACAGAATTTCAAAGGAAGGTTACCACAACAAAGCCTTCTCATCTGCATTTTATTGTCTTCACATTTAAGGAAAAAAAAATGAACATGACCACTTGAGCAAAAGAAAATGGACTACTTACATGTTTTTGTCGTTGTTGTATAAAAAACTTTTTCCTTTTAAAGGAAATTTTTAATATATTTACCCTAAAAGAAAGAAATAGACTGTGAAATACAAAACAGTAAGAGGGATAAAACAATGACAAATAATACCACATACAGCAAACCTAAAAGATTATACCTATTAAATATTCAGTGAATAATAGGCAGTCATCTCCTATGTTGATTAGCAAATAGGTGTCAAGAAAATCAAAGGAAAAGTTCTAGCTAAGAAGGAAAAGCCTTTTTAAAATTAAGATTCTTCCTCATTTACTCCTTAAATAGTTCACTAGCAATTCTCTCCCACCAAATCTGTTCTTGCATCAAAAACTTGATGACATCCTTTACCAAGCTGCACAAATGTTAAGCGTGTCAAGTTTCTATAATTTAAGAATCATATGACAACTGTGACTAAAGGAACAAAATTTAAGAACCTAATGACATGACAAGGCTGGTCATACAATATCTGATATTTCCCAGAGACTTCACAGGATTGGCTTCATAATGTGAAAAATACCATGCACTTGTAGTAATAACCAAATAAACACTGCAGTTAAAATCATAATTGTAGAAGGATGAAAACTCTAAGAATGAATGTTAATACACTTCCCACTTAATTTATTAACATTCCTACACAACTTATGTAATACTTTTATACAGAACTAAACACCTCACATATATATATATAAAAATATGAATAAAGAATTTCTAAGGTAAGGATTACAATTGGAATTGGTGCTCAAGCAATTTTCTATTTAGTTAAATGCCTATCAGTTTTGCTAAATTAAACAAACTGCTAGGAACCCACGCACCTTCCTACAGCAAAACAAAATTTGCTTAAAATACCTAAATTTTCTCTGCAATACTTCTACTTCAATAACTGTAAATCTACACATTTTGAAAAAAAAAATAAATCTGTGATCAGCTGGAATCATATGGATGCCTTGGGAAAGTTACTTAAGGTCTGATCAAGTAATATTTGCCTGGAAAGAAAAAAAAAAAAATCATGAAAAGATTTTGGAAGATTGCTGCTAGAAGTTTCAGAATATTCTTGTCAACTGATAACATTTCACAGTATCTTAGTCCTCATCAGGAATGCGCCCTGTTGAAGGTCATCTGAGTTCTTACGGCAGTTTCTGCATTGCAGTCATCATGTGGGACTGCAATTGTTCATCCCCCACTACCCACTATTCCTCTAGCAGTTTCCCTGAAGTTTTCAAAGCAAAGAAACTGCACACATTGAATAGCATTTAATGCATTACCTCAATTGCTGTCTATGTAGAGAGCGCTTGTACGGTTTTGCCATAAATATAATATTTAACTTGCAAAATGAATTTGGGAATTATCACAAAACAGTCAAGCAACCCCAAGAATAACTTTACAGAGCATATAGAATACTACATTAAATCCAGAGTCATTTTTTAAACCTGTCTTGACTTGGATTGCCTGACTGATCAGTCAGCTCTTTATGTAGGTTGCTTTGATTGAAAATCTGCCTTTTGCCAAGGCAGTACTCTCTCACTGCCTCTGTTCCTGAAAACTTTTGGGTCCCCTTTGACTACTACCATATGGCATTGTATTGTCACGCACTAATGCTGCAGAGTATAGTTTTGGAAAGAGTGGTTTGATGGTGTCTGCTGCCACCTTGAGTTCCATCACGTTTATGGTGAAGCTGGCTCAGCCTATAGGAAAAACTACTTAGTAAAAGTGGCGTTACATAAAAAGCCTAAATACTGTTTCAGTTATCTGAATAGGGTCTTGTATTTTCAGGCATATCCTGTTCTGTAAGGAATCTCCTTACCTCCACACCTACAGCACATGACACATTAAAACTCCAGACATAACAGAAATATATCCTGCTTTGAGGTCTAAAAAGAAATCAAAAGTTTATACTGAAATGCACAATGTAGTCTGCTCTGGTGACTTTCCTTGTTTGCTTGTTTGAGGGAAACCGGGATGGGCAGGGAATGGACACCATTCCTACCTAAAGAAATAAGACTAATTCGTTAAAGAATAAAATAGCAAAAAGTTATCCCCTATGTAGTGAGGTTTTGCTTCCCTCAAGTTGAGAAGATATTTTTAGAGAGAGAGTAGGAAAGCTTGGAACAATTGCGTTAGCTGTCAGCTGAAAATATTGCTGCCTAAGCTGAAAAAATCTGTGGATTTTAGTCCCTAAATTTATTTTTGTAAATGAGAATGTTTTTGTGAATGTTGATTTAGCTTCTGTATTTTATTCCTCTGTGCTCTCCAAGAGCAAAACCACAGGAAGTTGTGGACTCCTCCTGTCTTATGTGCTATAAAGGCCCCTTTTCCTTCATAAGAATAAATCATATCGTCCTGGATTTTAAAATGCCATTGCTATGGAGTTCAGGAATAACTTTCATCTACTCACACCCGAGGTCACCAAGTTGGCAGAACAAAACTTGATGAAGGCAGAAAATGTGCCTCCAGCTGGCAGTTTTTAAAACCTGCAGCTTTTTAGAGAAGCTGAGAGATTGACAAATGAAAGGGCAGAGCTCAGCGCACAAAGATGAAAGGTAAAAGTATTTTATGCTTTAGTGTGCATTAGAAATGGAAACACAACATGTTGCTGTGCTGTATGAAAGCACTATAGACAGACATTTGGGATGGCTACAGAACATCCAAGTGACTTGAAATACAACTGCCTGCAAACAAATAAAAGAAAAATCCAGAGACTGCGCAACACATTTTCCACTAAAATTTAAACTGAAACCAATTTTATTGTTTTGCCCTAGAAAATACCTATATGGTTGGGTTCGTAAATGAAAGAATAGAATGACCTGATTATTTAAGGAATATTGCCAGAAAGGACCTTTTTATACAATTAACAGGCAAAAAGTAAGTTCAATCCATTAGAATGCACTTCTCTATCATGATTAAGAACACTAAACCATCTCACTGAAAACATTCTACAGAAAAACTGCCACAATTACATAATGAAATCATGCATAAAATGATAAAACTACACTTGATAAAGTATGCAAAACAAATTCACAACTTATTTTAAATAAAAAAAAGTGGAAAAAATTCTTTCTGATCCAATACAACCTTAAGGAAATGCCCAGCCTCCATATAATTACTGTTACCATTTTTAGTATAACTAATAAAGCCCATATGTACTATCAATAATTATAACTTAACTAATTTCTAATGTCATTTGTGTTAGACTTCTTGTACATATTGCTGTAAAAAATAAACTGCACAAAGAAGCATGATGCATTCTAATGTTTTCAGTATCACAGAATAATGCAAAGGTCTCTCCCCTGAAACTCCAAAACTTGTTAATGTTCTATAGCCTTGTTTATATTACACAGCCTTGTCTGATGACTTTCAAAAATTTGTCTAGATTATATTATCCAAGTTCCAGTAAAACTGAAACTTCGAAGAAGTAATTCTACATTTTATTTCCATGAAACAAATACCTTCTTGCTGAGTGACAAGATAAAACGATCACACCAAAGCTGTTGAGCTTTAATAGTAATACTGTTGTTTGGGTTTTTTAAAAAAGACATATTGGTCGGTATAACAGCAGTGATTCTCTAAGATCACAGGGTCCTCCTAATTATATACTTACACCTTTATGGGAGTTATCTCAAGACTTCACATAGTGCAAGGAGTTCAAAAGTCTTAAGAGAATTAAAAGCCTAGGCAACAGGTTTCATTTCTATCTCAATACAAGCAAATACAATGATATTCCATCACGAACAGATTTATGTATTGTAGGCTTCTTTGGAATAAATGTTAAAGCAAATGAAAATAAGATTGAAAAGGTCAGACATATTTCTTTACTAGTAAAGGATTTTACCAGGGATAGAAGCTTGTGCAGATGAGTTTTCTATATACAGCAATTCCACCAGATGCAATCCCAATCATGAGATCTAAATTATGGAGATCCTGCAAAAGAAAAATACTGTAAAAAAACAGACGCAGCTTGTGTTATTCCCACTTATCTACTTATAAACCAATTTTCAAGTTTTCTATACTTAAGTTGCTACTCCTGAGGCAAAAATTCAATCATATATTTGGATTTCTCTTCACATGCATCTCTTTCCTCTGATATTATCTACTAGGTGTAATTAACTTCCACTCAATAAAACAAGTTATAATGTTCATCTTACTACACTAGATATTCTTTAGATCAATATCAAGCTAAATTTTCAAGTCCAGCCTTATTAATTTTACCACCGGACAGAAGTCGAAGTACTTCCCAAGATCAGTCAAGGTAAATGTCACAGAATTTTGGGAACTGAACACAAATGTCCTGCTAAGCTGCTTAAAAAGACAAAGGAAACAATTCCTTATTTTTTCCAAAAAGGTCTTGCTAACAAAGACTGGGCAGGAGGTGACCACAATTCTGCATATGACAGTATGCTAGAGGAATATACACATGTACATGGATATTTGATACATTAAAGTAAATCCACTGCTGACTAAACTAAAAGCTGCACATTAGCTTAACATGCTTATCTGGAAAAATTAACCCACACATTTACAATCCTTTATAGGTATTGAGAGACTCAAGAGGAAACACATGTTTCCATATTAGCAAATGGTCGAATAAAAAGGCTGGAGAAGACATCGAATTGTCAATTCGAGTCTAAACCCAAACTGATGTTACAAAAGTTACAAATCTTGGCATCCTGTATCTCTGTAATCAACACATACTAATACATTATTAAACAAATCTGTAAACAGAGATGAACACATGGATAAATGTAAAGGCAAGTGTAGAATCCACTGATTAAAACAGCAGTGTTGACCTAAAAGTAGTTGCATACTATTTTTTTAAGGATGACCAAAGGCAATGGATTCTGTTAAAGACATCAGTAACTTAGATGCTCCTGTAGATGGTACTCTGTGCTCAGTTAATATACTGTTTTCTTGTATGTCCAATCCCGATTTCTTTATATTAAGAGGGTATGGAAGAATAGAACAGAAAGCATGTGCTCTAATAATACAATGGCAAGTCTACAATAAATCCTTTAAAAATAGTTGCATAGAATCATGATAATGGCACATGAATGAATGAAGCTGAACCACATTTGCATTATTTATAAACCTCCAGGGAAATATCAGAGCAGTACACGGAGAATGAGCGTAATCTATTTATACATAGTGCATTAACACTGAATACTGACAAGATGAGAGGAATATCAATGCTATCTCTGAGAGTATAATAAAAGAAAATAATCAGGTAGGTAGCAGCTCAAATACACCCAAGATAGACCAGAATAATTTTTTAGTATTTTTATTATATTAATTATTAGTAAACCTCAGCTACTTGCTGCTCCACTTTGCCAAGAACTGTTGCTAGAGGACCTAGCTGAATCTCCATTGGAAAAAATGCCTGAACTGTCAGTTTATGCCAGCACCATGCAGGAATCCAGAATTGATAGCCCCTTATTTTAACACCTGGGGAGAAAACTAAGGTATTTCAGGTGATAAACTGCATGTACGTTAGCTGCCCCTAACATGATACAGCCACCCTAAAGTAGGGCAAAACCCTGTATTATTAGCACTTACAGCTTACTCCAGGTTCCTACTTTTAAAAATCAATACCAATTTAAACAGCTTTAGGAGAAAAAGCTGAAAACTGACATGATTTAGCAGAAATAAAGGATTAGCTAAACACTTGGTAAGGACTACTTAGGCTAAACTATTTTCTTCAGGAGCTTTGCCAGAAAAATAAAAATCATTCCCCACTCCCCTCTGTCCCAGTCTAAAATACTAATCTCCCATGCTATTTGTTATAATGAATTCATTGATGTTATACCTAAAAAATCCAAAACCAAGATTCTATGACTTTATGAAATCCCAGAAGCCAGTGAAATACTGGGACATGTTTCTTATCAATGCACACCCTGTATCTGCAAGATCTCAAATTGATTTTTAGTGGTCATCTTCCACACTGTTAAGTACTGCTTAGATTTAGCCTGGAGTCAGGAAATACAAGAATAAATTTAAGAAACAAAACCAAAACCCATCCAACCAAAAAAACAAAGTCACAACCAAAACCTCTATATTCTTAACACTGTGTTAGAAATTCAGAGAAAATGAACTCTTAAAACACCTGCCAACTACATCATAGCACTAAATGGAGCATTCCTTTTCTTTCATGCAAAGAAAATCATTAACTTCAGTAAAATTATTAAGTAAAATATACTGCAGTATTGAAACAATTCATGTTAAAAATACACTATTACTCCTTCAAGGAGATCTAGCTTAGATGGCTGAAATTCCAACACCTATGTTACATTGAAAAATGTATTAAAAATTTACTCAACTCTAAATAAAAGGAACACACATTAAAGTCAATACTTAAACCCTAGTGTTTTCTTCTGCTATTAAGTTCGTGTAAAACACACAACTTTTTTTTTTTTTCCAGGTAAAAAATCACAATGTAAACATACTCTACCACTGTGCAATTCCACTCCATAGAATTCAAGTGTTCGTGCTATATTTATGTAGCAGGACTCTGCTTCAGATTGCTTGAGGCCGCTGAAAGAAGGAAAAAAGAAATATATATTTACCACAGTCAAAAATAAAAGGCATGATATTATATTTGTTTCAAATGTGGAAAACCAGAAAAAACTCACAGCCCAGTGTCTGACAAATAAACCTCATTAACTAGTGCCACAAGATCCTCAGTGGTGAAGGCCCCCCTAAACTCTTCTCAAAAATGGAGCAAATTACACCTTAGCCATTCTGGACCAGTTGTTCTGAAAAATCATTTGTATTTGTTTTGTTTAAAGAAGCGAGCAACAAATTTCTCCATAAAAACTTTCTTCGTAACAAGAAGCTGTATCTGTAAATATTCTAGATTGCATAGCCTCTAGGAAGGAAATAATTTAGAAGAAAGATTAGAAACAAGAATGTCTAAAAAAAAATAAAAATAAGGTGAGAAAGAAAATTAAGTTATAGTTACAAAATTCACAAAGCAAAAGCCATCTAAGTTTATCTACTATGTATAAATCTTAAAATACTTTTTTCTCCTGCCACTACATGTGAAATGTGCTGCAAGACTTACAAGGATTCTACCTTTGGGTCTTCTGGAAAGCTTCTATGACTCTGATGCTATTTTGTTCCTCAGTGACAAGAACCCAAAAATCCACATACCTCAAATAAGCATCTTCTATATCTTCATGGAAAGTCCATATAGAATCTACTAGGATTTTTTTAAAACCAAAGAATCCAATCAGTAATCCATTCTCATCAGGTATGTTACTAGTACTGACCTAGTCAAAACCATGTCTCAGACATAAGTATTCACTATGAATGCCAAAAAGGGATGCAAGAAATACTACCAGGATGTACAATAATTTGTTTCTTCTCCCTGCACTCTGAAATAAATAGTACTGAAGAGCTAAGTTTCAAGAAGGGTGCTAAAACAATAAAGAAACATTTTTCCCAGTCCAGTCTGCTCAAGTATTTTTATTCAGAACTTCAACTACTACCACCTACTTTAAACCTCTCAGTCATCAAGGCTTCACTCTACCAAAACCACTCAATGAAAGCATCAATTATATTGAAAGAACCCAGAAAAGAAAGGAGTCTCTCACAGACCTCATCACACCTCCGTCTGGACCAATAGTTAACTACTAGTCTTTCCTCCGCAGGACACAGTTTTATATCTCTGACAGCACTAAATAAATTAATTCAAACCAACCACTTCAAGACTCTTCAGAGTCTCGATATGCTTCCTAAAGACGAGCTGATTTATTCATGCCTGTCTACAAGTCTCCCTCTAAAAACTCCTGAGCCTACTGGAAACTGCTAATTAATTTGGAAGTAGAGGCTTCTGCTGCTGCATTCCTGAACATCAACTGCTAGGAAAGGAGTCTGTATTAGGTACCTACAACAGAGGGAATGGTTGCATTTAGAGTTCAGTAATTATATCTTTTTTGCCCCGTAAATAACAATGCAACATGTATGTTCTGGACTGCAAGGCAGCACACCTAAGGTTCAGAACTACTCACTACATCCACTAGCAGTAAAGAAACAAGAGGGAGAGGTGAGAGTACTGAAAGATGACAAAAAAGTCAAGGAATATCAGGAGGAGATATGGAGCTCTTTCATGGTATAAACCAAAGAAGAGTGGAGAATTAGCTCTGTTGCAGTAAAGATACAGACAGAGAGAACAAGTCCAGAGAGCCTGGGATTTCATTTGCTCAGATGCTCACAGATAATTTCTTAGGTTGGCATATTTGCATTCAGCTCACAAGTATCTGATCAAGAGCACTAATTCTGCAGCTGCAGTCTTACAAGAGACAAATCAGCAGGGTCAAAAAGAGTAATTAGCAGTGGACTGACTGGAATAATCTATTGCAGCCTTTATATTACATTCAGGGGAGTGGAGAGAAAGCACAATATTAATTGAAATGTTTCATGTTTGTTTGGGTTTTTTTCCCCCACTGATAGACCAGACAAATATATAAGATTTGAAAAAATAGCCAAATGTCCTTCATCCAAAAAAAAACATCAACCATCTAGTACAGCATTCTAGATGGTTGCAATTAATAATGGAGAAAGCCAACTGATCTACTGGTTGTTATAGCTAGAAATTTATTTAAACGTTTTACCACACTGGCAACATACAATACATATGATTAGAATATCAACTATATGATAAAACCAAATATTTCATTTAATAGAAGCAATATGAAATAAAACTGCCGTTGTACTGAAGCTACTAAGATCTGTAGTCTTCATTTTGGCTGTTTGTCTTTTTTTTTTTTTTAAAAAAAAAAACCAAACTCAAGAGGTGAGGGAGAACTAAAAGTTAATGTTACCTGTGTTGCTCATGTAGTGATTCTACTTTGGTAAGAAAATCTTTGTTCTGCTCCGGTATAAAGCTGTAATTTGACAGATATCCTGAATGATGTACTGCAGCATTATAGTCTCCAAGTTGGGCTGTTAGGAAACAAGAAACAGATACACAAAATTTTCATACTTAATTGGTTATTATGCAGAAGGAATTCTTTCTCCTCATTAAAACACACAGACATATGGGGAAATGCAAGAATTACAAACTATTTCCCAACAGACAAGCAGTGTTCAATGCAGGGAATTGCATGACATCAATGAAGAAAGGGTTTTTTTCCCCAATACACTTACCATAATGATAATCTCAGACAATGAATGACTCGGTACTTTTAGTTAGTTATATGGCCTCACTTTTGCATCACAAGCTGTACCCCTACCAGACAGGCATTACACGGCAGCACAGACATGCAGTACTGTCACATTAGAGAAAACCAGATTGCTTCAGTAAGAGATGGTAAATGAAATCAATTTGATATACATGTGACTATAACATACTAGAAGTCTTCAACAAGATCTGTGACTCAGAAAGTATCTACTCTTCACACTGTCAGGTAAAAACTGTTCAAACTACCAGTTGTGGCTCTGTCCTAAGAATTAAATTGTCAATTTTGTCTCAGCTGAACTCAGCTGAGTTACTTAAAGCACTAGAAATAACTGCTGATTTGCACATAACATTACCAAACCGCTACCAAAAGTAAATATATATTTAGAGTTAAATAAACTAAAAAGTTCCCTAAAACTTTATGCCATCAAAAATTATATTAATTCATAGACGGTTTGAAATATTTACTAGACAAAAACTAATTCTGATCCACAGTTGGTTGTATATCTGAAACAAAATGAAAGTACATATGAACAGAAGTTTATAGCCTTAGTCTATGCAAGTTTTCTTTAGAAGCCAGGTTGGGCTTATATCCTGGAAAACATACACAAACCTTTTACTTGTTATAAAGGTTTGGGACAGCAGTGAGGTTGCTGCAAATAAAGTACTTGCCTATTTGCCACAAATTTACCTAACTTCAATTAAGCAAGTAATTCAAGCCCCATATTTCATGAAATTATGTTTTCATGAATAGTTGAGATTTAACACAAAAAATTATGGTATGTTTAAGAAAGTAATTAAAACCTGTACTAATCTGCTTGCTCCCTAAGAACCATAAAATACTTTTTATAAAGCATTAAAGCTTCCCAGAAGTTACTTATATGACTTATAAATTAACACAACAGACTGCAAACAATTCAGCATAGAAAGCCCCTCAGCTAAATCAAAGTTAAAGAGCCCACTTTTAGGAACAATATTACAACCATTATTTTCCAGAAAATGCAAAGTATAAAAGTGTCATTTAAATGATTCAGGTTGGGGGGGTGGGAAAAGTTTTGGATTTTAGAAATAACTTACAGCTACAATAACTACAGAGTATCTGTAATGCAGGGGATAACTAGTATTTGTCAGGTATGTATTCAAGAAAGCATAATTTTTATGGGCAAGAAAATAGAATATGATACAAAACAATTCCCAGACAAATGCAGTCAAAAGCCACTATAGTTGCACACCTAATTGTCAGCATTAAGAGAAATATAAAAATAAGAAATGGAATGATAAACAGTAAGTAACTTACTTGGAATGCATATGTTCCAGCAATGCTTAGCCCTTTCTCTTTAAAAGGTAGCCTGAATTTTAAATTATTTTACAAAATGGCTGGCAAAAGACTAAATATTTACCATTAGAACCAAAATACGTATTTGAACATTTCTGTCAAATAACATATCTGACGAAGAAAATAAAACAAAAAAACAAGACAGAAGATCCAGAAGTATAACAAGAAATGGAAATAATTTTTAGGGATATCTGTATGTTAACAAAAGTCCAAGTCTGCCAAGACTAAGGCTATTGTAACAGTAAAAAAAAACATATAAAAATTTCTGAACAAAACAGGTATGTTAATAACTGCTTAAAAATAAAACACAGTTTCACAATGACAGTATTTGATTGAAAACTTTTTCCTTTATTAGCAATTATCAGAACCCACCTTTTCTATGAAACACAGTCTATATTTTTAAGGTTTGTTGCAGCAGGCTTGAACTACATTCGTGTCAAAGGGAAGAAGCCAGATTGCCAGAAATAAGACAATGTAACTGTCCAATTTTATTTGTATTAGGCAAAAAGTTTTTACTGTAGTTTTACCTTCTCTAAAGAGGGCAACTGTTGTTCCTTCATGCATTATGAGGTAGTCTTCTTGCTCATCTTCCAAATATGGAGGGTGCTCTGGTCTTTTTTTCCTCTTCCTCCTAGCTACCTGAGGTCATGCCAACAAGGGGGAGCAGTTTAGAGTACTATTTGCTTTTTCAACTCCCCAGCCAACTGTCACAGTTGAAGAGAAACTATAAATGCTGATTAGTAGACATCTTGGAGGACTAATGATCTTGTGCAGAATTTAATTATCCAAGTTGGAAAAAAAAAATTAGGACATATCAAACCTCATATGTGAGGTTTCTACCTCTTCACTGGATTTCTCCAGAAGAGAACAGAGGGGCAGTAAAGACCTATTTCTAATTCGGGAAATCACAAACCACATTTATTTGAATTTCAGATTCTTGTATTTTAGAGTTCTGTATCTAATATACAAAGCTTAAAAATAAGAACATGATGGACCATTCATTTAGAAAGTCATATTCAATAAAAAGAGGATATTGATTTTATAATTCTTGATAAAAGAATAGTGCAATAGTCGAGCAGCCACAGAATAATTTTCCATGGATGAATTCCCATGTTAACATACCAAAACAGTAGTTGTGCAAACTCTCAATACAGTAAGAATTCATAAATGTTAAAAAAAAAACGAAAACAAAAACCCAAACCAAATAAAAATCCTGACATCATATATGGTCACATAGGGTATGAACTGCCTACATCTTACTGAAGCCTGAACAAGCCACTTTTTCTTCAGACTGTACAAAGAATTTGTTCAGTTAGAACAATGTCAAGGGTATATATTTTTATCTCCTGGCAGCAGAGAGATTCTTGCGCAAGAAGGCATCAAAGAAAAGGACTAATTCAAATGGACACCCCGCCTTCCCATCCCACTCCCAATTTTTATAAGGTTCAGATACAGAGAAACGGAAGGCCACGAACAAGTGTGTTTATGTAGTACAGATTAATTTCAATATGAATTCTACAGGTATACATGCATCTTCCCTAGAAAGAGAAACCTGAGTACCAGGTATATTGCTGAATTAAGGCCAGGGGACAGGGAGAGCAGCTTTATAGAGGGAAGGTCTGACACACATGGAAGCAAAAAAAGCCATTGAAGCCAATAACTCTTACAGTAATTACTGAGATTTCATTTATTCAGTGGTTTCTTCAAAGAAACCACTGTTCAGTTGGCTTACATACTAGGGTAAGGCAGCATTAATCTCATTTCTGTCTTCCACTACCCCAGAGGGAGGGTGCAATAAGGACAGAACCAGACTCCTGTTTGAGTCGAAAACAAAAAAAGATGACAGTCAACAAATTTCCGCACTAAAAATGCAAAACCGAACTGGAAAGGTCCTGGGCAATGCGATCTGACTTTGAATAAGCGCCTTCCAAGCTAATTTGCCTGTGGTTCTTACGTACACCAAGCTATTTTTGACATTTAAGCTTTCTGTTACACAACCAAGATACTTATTTGTTTGGTTCCAGTTTCAGAAATCAAATTTATTGCTGATTTTGAATGCTAAGAATACCAAAATACCACCATGTCAATCTGGACCAATTTCCAGTTTTCCCCAGAAAACATAATAGTAGAAAAGATAAGCCTTTAGCTTTGTATAATCTAAAGAGTGACTGATTTCTACTTGTCATCTATGTGATAACCTTTAAGATACAGAAGACAAATTGGTCTCCAATTCTATACAGACTGTGCTTGTAAACAATGATAAAAAAATCTGCATACAAAATAATAGCACCCAAACCTCTTTCTCCATATGGCATTCCAAGTTACAGATGTCTGATGGAAAATGTAAGAATTGCTTATTGGCCAAGTATGAAGGGGAATCAGTCACAGATAATATGGACAGTTTGGTCCAAAGGAATGCTTACAAAAGCTAGCCCTTGAAAATACATTTAATATCAACTTTCTAAAGACCCAGAAAATGTACCACAAAGAAAAATAAAAAAAAATAAAAAAATTTAAAAAAATCAAGTAGCTTCACACTGAATTCACAACTTTTTGCAGGGTTGCCTATTTTAAGTGACATGAATAAAGCACAAAAGTGAACTGAATCGCCTGTTTTCAGAAGAGGATAATTAAACAGATCAGGTTCCCAGTGGAACAGAAAATAACGAATGGGACAAGTCTAGCAGACAAGCTGTGTAGCTAATTTAACTTTTATCAAGGAGTAAAAATCCTCAGATACAATATTCTAATCTAGGATTAAAATAGAGTTATATGACTGGCCTTCAAATTAGGACGGCAATAATGACTCATGTGCTGAGATGAGCATGAAATATATTAGAGGCTAATGATATCTTTTCTTTTTGTACCTCAGTGTTCATATTAAGATAAAACTACTTCTTAATATGTGCAGTTCAGTCAGTTTATACATTTTAAGTGATCACTTCTTGGCACAAACAGAGAACAGAAGAAAGATGATGTACTGCATAGCACAAGCTATTCTCAACAGTAACTAAAGTATTCGGGTATGAAAGTGCTTCTGGATTCAGAAAATAATTCACTATACCATAGTTAAGTTTCAAAGAACTAACATAAAAATGTAGACACTTAGGGACTAAAAAGGAGCACTGAAATGACAAAAAACCATGTAGATGTAGAGATTAAAGACACCATGTTGAAAACTTATCAGAGAGGGACTCCAAAAAGGACCAAAACCCTTATAAGTGGATGTTGATAGAAGGAAAGGTGTTTCAACAAGTGGAGCCTGTATCCAAATAAGGACAAGAGAATGAAATCTAACCCACTCAGCCACTAAGTACGCAAGCAAGCATGATGTCTCTACTGGACAAGTAGAACTAACTATCATGTGGATAAAACTAACCTGTTTTGTAAAGGAAAAAAAATGATTCACACTCAAGAGACCTTAAAAATGTTCAATCCAGGGATGACTAAGTAGCTGCTTATGACCACTTAATGACACTTTGTGGTAAGACAGAATAAGAAATTAGGCATCAATAAAAATGAAGGAACATTTGTAGGAAAAAGAGCGAATAACAAACAAAAAACCCCCCACTACAGATACACAATGGTGGTCTCCAAGTTACCTATCGCCACTTCAGAATGAAAAATGAGTCAGTCAATGTAATACCTTGTATTAAAAAGCAAAACAAAACCAAAACCCCAGCAACTCAAAACCCCGTCACAGTTAAACACAACAAAATCACAAATAAAAGGAAAAAACAAATTAAAAATGTTATACAAAGTTGCTATTTCTGCATCTCAAATATACTGTGTACTTCAGAAACCATAGAGTCACTGTCAGAAAAAGTGTTGATAAAAGCAAAGCATAATCCAGAGTACAAAGAGTATTCATTTTACAAAAGTATGAGGATAAAAGGCTTAGAGGAATAGTTATCAGTCCTCTCAAAACATTAAGAGGTTTTGCAGAACTAATGCATCTTAAAACTACTCTGATCTTCTATTATCTGTGTTGTGTCTCAGCATTCAACAATTTTCATCATCATTAGTATAACACTATGCTACATGGACCTTGACTTTGGGTAACCATTCTTTTCCTCTTTTTAGTTATGTTAGACAAAAATATTTAATAGTTTCATCACCTTAAAATTACAGAACAGTACCAAGTCTACAAGACACAGTAGAAATTCAGTTACAACACTCACCAATATCCTAATCTGGAGCTTTCCACTCCAGAGATTATAGCATTATACTTATTTTGAAGTGTTATTGATTCAAAAAAATATTTGTGGCATAGTGCAAGAACACCAGACAAACAATAGTTACAGCAATGATCCTTTGAAGTGGCCTCCATTGCCTAGCACAAGTATAAAAGGTAGTTTCAGGGAAAACAGTCCAAAACAGCTGGAGAGCTGTTGTATTTGAACTGTCAGGACAGTCTTAGAAGAGCTGTTTTACAAAGAGATGCTAGCAAGCTTGAGAATCAATCTAGACCACAGTGAACCATGTGGAAGAAAATGGGCATGTATTACAACAAAACTCTCCAAGCAGGTTTTATTGGGAGTTTCATCACCATCGCACAGATAACGCTCTGGTACTGCTGACAACAAACAGTGTAAGAAATGATAAAAGGAACCTGTGACTGAACAGTACTGACACAGGCTTAAGAAGAACAGATGGGACAGGCACAGAATCCTCAACCTACCCAACATATGTGATAAATAAATTCAGACAATGGAAATTCAAGTCAAAGTCACCTTTATTTTCTTCCAGTCTGATTATGATTCTGAGCCATGACAGCTACAGATGCCCTGGAGAGCAGCAGGAACCTGAATGACCTCTGAGCAAATCCCTCTGCTTAAATGATGACCTTCTGTGCCCGATTTTGCTTACAAAAGCAGAGGCAGGGAGCACACACACATATTACCAAATAATATTATAAAAAGAGACAGGTCACCATAAATTAGGAAGTATGAGGTTTTGGTGTAGTATCTGTAAGAAAAGAGAGGGGCAAAACAAAGGCAAGTTGGAAGAGCTGGGAAAAAGAATGCTGATGGGGGAATTATGTGGTGCAACACTCAATGTAGAGCTGTTGTTGATGTTCCTATAAATCTTAAAGCCCACCTCCTCCCCTGGGACCTCAGCCTTTTTGGTGTACCCAAAATTCTAACAAACTCCCCTATGCCTAGTTCCTGAGGGACTTGCACACTAAGCTCAGTTTTCCCCAAATCCTCACCTGCCTTCCTCTTCTTAGAAGAGGTTAAAGTCCATTTGAATCCCAAGTAATAAATCAGCCAACCACTTCCTGAAGAAACTCCCAAAGATAGATAGCAGCATCCTAGAGAAACCTCCTGGTTCTCAAAGCAGAGCTGAGAGGGGAACAGTAACACAGGAGATACGAGAATGACTCCAGCCATAATGAATCACTGAGCAACTGATGCTCAGGAAAAAGAAAGCTTAGAAGTATTCATAACATCTTATCTTGGTTTTGTTGCTGCACTTTAGATTCAAGTCCCAACTCAGCGAAGGATTTATGCATATAAGAGAACATTCCCACCAACCCATGGGACTTCTTACATACCAGTGTTCTGGAAATGTGAATCTCCTATACAAAGTGATAGAAAACAAGTGGTGCTAAATAAGCTTTGCGTGATTTTAAGTAAAAAACAAACCAACCAACCAACCAAACAAAAATGGATGCACACACTGCATAGGTCCCTTACTTAGTTTTATAGACTATATAACATTCCCATTTTACACTAGTAAAAACCAAGATGTATGATTTATCATTAGATGGTTTTTTCAGTATGAGTACCCTTCAGACTGAACAATTTTGGAATTATTTGAAATACACCTTAATAAATTCTCCTTTAAAAAGGATTTCAAAATCCATTGATCATTTCTGTCACAAAGCACATTTAGTAATAATAAACTAAGAACTTATTCAAGTATCTGAACTGTATTCATAATCAAGTTTAGTCACACGCTACTTAGACATAGTATTCACACCCACTTGTATTCTTCTGTAACTTAGCACCACCAGACAACAGAGTGCGCCACAACAGTGCAGAGTAGCACGTCAGAGCTTTACTTGAGAATTACAATGCTGAACCCAAACATCTGCACAAAGGACAATACAGAGAGGCAGCACTCAGAGGCGCCACAGACATCGCCACTGATTGTCCCTTTGCAAAACTCAGAGTTTGAGAAGGTAAACCATACAATTGCCACATGTGAAAATTATAGTTAAAATAACAAGAGCAGAAATGCCAAACATCAAGCTTCAATGAAAGACTCAGCCCTCCTGCCAGTGACAACTGCTCCACCTTTTAAACAAATAAACATAAGTTTGACAGACAATAATGATTTCCCTTTCTGCACACCAGGGATGTCAGAGGAGTAGAAAACAGCCTGAAAACCCACAAGAAGTGACAGTAATAATAAACAGCTCAGGTAGAACTGATCCAACTTCAGACAATGGCTCTTTATAAAGCAGATACCTCATATCCCAAAAAAAAAAACCCAAAATCTATTCCCTTGACTATTATTTTATGAATAGACAAACTCCATTAATCCCTCGACCTGTTGGGGATTGTTTTTTGTTTTATTAATGAGAAAGTAAAAATCAGCTAGAGGGAGACTCATCTGTTTAGGATGCCTGTAAGGTATAGGGATCAGGCACCATTTTGGTTATCCTACAGAAGACTTTTTTTAATACCACTCTTAGAGTTTCATTTTGCCAGTTGCAGGAAGACAAGGAGGATGTAAGTTCTTGTACATAGAGACACCTTAAATGTACTGCAAGGTGACAGACAGTTTTACATAACAACTCAAATTCCTCAAAACAAAAAACAACATAAGAACACTGGCGTTTCTTAATCATGAGTTTACCTTCCCCCTAACTGTACTCTAGATGATCTCTTATTTCCCTGAAAACATTTCCCATAGCTACTGTAACACACAGTAAGTTTCATTACTTTGTTTCCAGGGACGATGAAAGCCTGCCTTTTTTGTCAGCAGTTCAAGTACACATAAATAAGAGCAGTGTTACTCTTGAATCAACTTCATTTTTTTTAAAGACCTAACAAGTACACTTTTTCTATATAGACTGACTGAAGGCTTTATAATAACCTACATCTTCTTTATGAAGCATCACTGTAGCATTTTGAATATTCCACACATATATAAGGAAAGAAATCTTTCCTTATATTTCAGTGACACTCAGCAGAGAAGGCAAATATATTTATCAGGAAAAAAATAATTGGTTATTACTTACACTGTACTGCATACGATGCCAGAACAACAGCAGAATTAATGGGGCACGACAACCTGGAGAGAAGGGAAGATGTTTTTACTTAGACATGGAATGTACAAATGTATTGTTAACTATGTCTCTGCAATTAGTTCAGTATGTGAAGACTCATTTACTTCAAAGAGTAGCTGATTTTTTCTTACAAAGTTTGACTGTCAAAGCACAGTAGGATTGGACATTAAAAGCTAGTTGCTGTGCAACAGCTTAAGTGAATGGAAGTAACTAAACATAAAAGGACATGTTCGTATTCTGGCTTGATGCTTATTCGGGAAAGCAAAAGGATAAGGGATTTTTATGGGGCTCTGGACATCACTTTAATAGCTGCAGTCTGGTGTACTCTAAACTAGACACAAACACTAAAATTAGCCAAATGCCAAGCAAAAAGACAGCTTCAATCTCATGACCAAAAGTGACCGCATGGAATCAAAAAGCCAGCACCTAAAGGCAATTTACATTTGGCAGCAAATATTCAGACCTCCTTTTTCCTCTCAAAAAAGTACAAACACCCAGGCAAAGGAACCACTGGGTATACACCCACGAACATAACCCTGAAATAATGAGAAATGCGAGCAAGAATTCACTTTGCTACTCCGTCCCAATTACTGTACTAGACAGTGGGTCCCCACAGTTGGAATACCATGCTTGGCATACCATGCTTTAAAAACACACAGCACACCTCCTGCGGATCATTCACTACAGGCTTGCAAACTGTTCTTCGTAAGTGAGCTGTACGAACATTTGCAATGTTAACCCTAGCAATTTTATTTTCTTTTAAAGCAATATTTCACAAGGTACATTTTTATAGCAATGACGCCCTCAGAATTTTTTTTTTTTTTGTTTGCTTTGTTTTGGTATTTAATTTTATTTTAAAAAGAATTCTAGAGAAATTGAAGATTCTTCTTATTACCTTCCTTCCACAATATCAGTCTTCAACTGCAGGAAGAATAAGTGCCTAGAACAAAGTTTTTTGAAAACAAAAACAAACATACATTTATTTTCACATTTTAAAGGCATGGTTTAAATGGTTACATGCATTAGTTTTATTTTATTAAGATTTCCTGGCAAACTGTGCAAACAGATGAATAAACCTTAGTGGCATTTACAATAATGCAATCATACACCCACTCACTCTCACAACGGTTTTAAAGGTCTTTTGGCAGTCTGTACTACAACTCCAGGACCACAGCATTAATGCCACAACAAACACTGCAAAACCCAAACCATTACAGAACTGGGCTCTTTTACTCCCGGTAATAGTCATCTTGGATATAACTTAAAAAAAAAAAAAAAGCCAACCCCAAACTGTGATAGTCTATCTTGGAACTACTCAGTGGAGGACAAGACATTTCTCAAGTAGCAGATGCTAACAAAAAGCTCTGAAACAGTTGTCCAAGAACAGTTCAGCCTAGCTCTTATTAGTGTGTTCAATAGTTATTTTATAGTGATACTGGGGAGTTGGGATGTGAAGAACCATACAGAGCAGGTCTTTGAATAATTTCAGTTTAAAATTGCAGAAGAGCTTACAACTATGCGATTACCAAATGCCAAAACAAATCAACAGCTAAGTTTTCTGCAAGAAGTATCATGTAACATGATCTACTATTTCTATTCTCAAATCACTGAAATTAACAATTAAAGTTACAAAAAAGCCAGATTAATGGGCATATCTGAATTCTAAATTCCAAATAATAAGCACTGAACAAAACAAGTATTCAGTTAAAGCCTTGTGACAAGTAAATTCAAAAATGCCTATAATTCAGGTACCCCATCACCCCAAAACCTCAGAGACAGGTTACAAAAAGTAAATGTTAAAGGTCTACTACAGACCAAAACATTACAGATCTTTGCATGTCACAAGTAATGGGCAAACTAGAAAACAAGAACTGTTATCTGCCCTTCCTGAAATAAAATAAACACCACCCTTCCACACCCTCAACATTAAATGTACTACACATGTTCAAAACTGACTCAGTGTTGATACAAAACTTGAAACATAGACCTAGGGCACGCAGACAGCTTAATCACTGAACTTCCCTATTTTTTAATCTTTGCATCTGATTTATTAAGGGATCCAGAAAGAAAAGTAAAAAAATGCAACAGGCAAGTACTTCAACTAATGAAGGTGTTAAAAAAAAGGGTAGGGGGAATACAACACACAAATAAACTAACTGCCATCTTTGCCCTAACTTATTCTCTTGGCTGTATTTTGGAGTTGTAGGCTGTGTATAACAGAAACCATTCATTATGAGCATCACATCGAGCTGTCAATTCCAAACACACTGAATATATAAAGTTGTAAGAAGTTTTCTACTCAAGAAAGCATAGTTTGTCAAGCTGTGGAGATGGTAAAGAAGGGCTTTACATATTCCCAGATCATGGAAGCAAACATCAAACAGAAATTACCTTGTTTGTTCCTGCTGAAGCGTGTTAGGATCAGGTATAAAAAACCTTACACGAAAATGAAGGGTGCAGGGAAAACCTCCTGCAATATTTTAGAAGAGTAAATCAAATTTTGGCAAAAAAAAAAAAAAGTTTTCATTTCTATATTTATAGAAAAAATATATGAACCATATAGAAATCTCTTATTTTTTTTTCATGAACCTAAAAGAAACCACAAGATGTGTCTCATGATCCCCAACTACAAACACCAACTATGAAAAGAAGATACTCTCAGATTTTCTGATGCTTTCATTTGAAGTACTTTGTATATGCTACTTTACATAAAAGGCATTAGCTAGTTATCTTTACCTCGTAGGTATTAGATGAGAAAAAAGTGGCAAATATACTGAAGCATCTCAATTGGGATAGTGCACAATTCTAGCTTATATACAAATACAAGAAAACAGAAGTTCAGCATGTTAACATCATGTATTTTTATTTCAGTTCGTACACAACCTATAGCATATGGTAAAAGTGAGAGAACTGAAAAACGTAACTCAACTGCCACAGCACAAATTAGGACAGTGCCAGTTAGTCCTAAACTGTTATCTGGCAGAGTCATGCTGGCCAGCCTATCCTTCTTGGTAAGCATTCTGTATTACCCAAAGCTCTTTATAAACAAGACATACTAGAACAACACATGCACTAGGAAGTGTGTAGGGTTGGGGTTTTGTTTGGTTAGGTTTTTTAATTAAAAACAAGCATATTTTTTTATTACTATTATTCTAGTTGAGACAAGAAATTGTCAGAACCTATACATGAAATTGGCTCCACCTCCTTCAATCAAAACTCCTCTTCTTTATCGTCCCTATCAGGAGGAATTTACTAGCGCCATACGACATGACAACTGCTTTCACAACCATAATGCCCAACACTGTTCACAAGGAAGGTACAGATGCTATTACAGCATCAAAGTTCAAAGACCTATCAGGCCTTATTAGCACTCAGCAGTAAGAGATTAGAAAGCTCTGCAGAAAAGACTGGCAGATATAAGACTAGTTTGTAAAGAAAATCTACCATCTGAACACACTAGTTTACAAGAACTGTACTTATTCTAGTCATAAAAACACAGAAAAGCAGGACTACACAGTTACAATCAAGATTAAAAACAATATTAAAAACAAGTCTTACCTTTTAACTGTTTTCTAATAGGTTTGTTTGGTTCAAGCCATCGCTGTGAAATGAAAAACTATTAGATGGATTAAAAATATTTACAAATGAATACTGTTTATTTATGTTTGTGTACATGTATATGTGTGTATACATACATGTATGTATGCATATACATGCACACATATATTATTTACTATACTTACAGGTGAATCTACTGAAGTTTCATTTTGCTGTAAACCAAAATATTCCTTCTCTGTCACACCCAACTGGTTATAGGTCATATCCAACAAAATCTGTCCAGTGTCTTGTTTCTGAAATCAAGAAAACTTTAGAAGTTAACCTCTGCAACACTTACATATTTTAAGGTACAATTAATTGAAATAAATGTTGTGAGTTTTTTCTTAAATAACCCATGAATAAAAATAGCTGCTAATTCTATGGACCAAAGTTTACCAGCAATAAGAACTTTATTTTGATAAAAGTATCTTTAGTTAGTTTAGTTTTGAAGTATTCCTTCCCAAAAATACATTAGGCATGTGAAATCTCAATATGAATTAACATGAACTCAACAAGCCCTTGAGGTCAGTCCAGAACTCAATTCTAAGCAACCTTTTCCTGGACCATAGTCTTCAATTCTCCAGAGAGAAGTCTGCAAGGGTAGCTTACAGCCACATGGGGCTGCTCTGGCCTCTGCTGTTTTCCACATCAGCTATCAAAAGGCAAAATAAGTATACACTAGGACAGAGAAAAAAGGTGTAGGATGCTATGCTCCAGCCATAAGATCCTGTCCTTCAGCCTGAACTCCCATGTGCCCCTCAGCTCCCAGTGAGCCAGTATGTGCTTCCTGCTTAGACATCCCTCAAGGCAGGTACTACAGAAGAACCAGCGCAACAGCGAATTACACAGGCAGCAGAGATCCAGAAGTATGAGCATCATATAATTTTCCAAAACTAAACAAGTATCTCCATGCCATGGCATTGTGGATTAATCAAATTCTGCCAGGGAACACTGTGACCTAATTCTACTAAAAAGTCAAACCAACAAAGAACAAAAATACAACCACAAAAAGGGAGCAAACAAACTTCCTTCAAGAATACCGTAATCCTAAATATGCTGATACATAATAGTTTGCAAAGCTGAATGGCAATTTATAACTAGATTTTCACAAATGAAACTGCTGGACAGAACAAAAATCAGGCAAATTTGCTTGCTATCTGGTCTACTGAAAAAAATATAGCAAACGAGTTGTTCATGAGATCTTCCAAATCTTACTCTTAAAAGCAAAAATAAAACATACATGTGCAAAAAAAAAAAAAAAAAATTACCAGAGGAAAATTACGGGGACTGCAAAGACAAGCATTTCGTTCTGACACTAATTTCTTAAAAATTAAGTTCTGATTAAAGTTCTGCATTTCTTAAGCAGAAATCTTCTTCCAGAGGGACCTTGACACGCTTGTGAGGTGGGCTGATGCCAACCTGATGAAAGTGCAAGGTCCTACACCTGGGTCAGAGCAATCCCAGGCACAGTTACAGGCTGGGCAGAGAAGAGATTCAGAGCAGCCCTG